>SJYT01016375.1:176561-209376 GCA_006410635.1 Cephalophus harveyi | reverse complement strand
AAGCTACAAGAAGGCATGGTAACCCACTCCAGTATTCTTGCAGAGTCAGACAAGACTTAGTATGCACACATTCCATTCATGCATTATTCCTGGCCAAAAAAGAAAAAAATAGATTTTAGAACCATTTAGAACCATAAATATCATTTCTGACTCTTTCCTTCACTGCTTGCATATGCTTCAATTATATTGTATATTTCTGCCCAGGGAAAGCAAAAATAATCAGAACTAAAGCAGTTGTTCAAATTATTCTAATAACTGTGTTCATCTTAGTTATTGTGGTGCCTACTGTCTTTATCTGCCTAGCACTCTTCTCCTCCTGTTCTGGGGACAGAATCTATTCCCTGACCCCAGGAGCAGGCATGTGCCCTGAGCTGGAAGACATAATCCATAAGCTAGTTTCAAGGGATTGGTCCAGAGGTGGACATAATAATCCAAGAAAGGACAATTAGAATCATTTTTCCTGGAATGAATGCACCTGTGTATAGGAGTTGGAGGTACTGTGTCTCCATACATGTGGAGGGGGTTAGGGATACCTTGTTTTTCTTTGGTCATGGAGATGTATGGATATAACCCCAAGAGCAGATTCCCCTATCATACAGAGAGCATGAAGCTGTAAAAGGAGAAAATCAGAGAGAGACACCAGAGAGTCTCCTGAGAGTGTCAAGTTTTATTCTAGAAATGCACCAATGTCTACAGGCTTTCTTCAATTCTATAAAGTATGTTAGTGTCTATTCAAGAAATGTTCATCTTGCTTAAAAAACAAAAAGAAATAAAATAAAATAGGAGCAATGCCAAATATCTAGTGGTAGGAGACAGGACTCTTCATATTGTTTCACTTTTCCTTGCTCCCATGTGTCCACATATTGACTCTAATCATTAAAAATATACATGCACACTGTTTCCAAAATTTCAGACATTTTCTTTCCCTTAATATTGTACACAGAGAAGGAGTTGTCTCTATTTCTCAAACATTCAGATTGTAAGTATGTTAATACATTGCTTTCTTTTAGTCTAAGGTCAGATTCCCTAGATACAGACTCTGAGATGGAGAGCAGTTGAATATTTTGGGGGAATATTCTCTAGAGCAATACTTGTGAGGAAGAAAGATAGGCCAGCAAAGAAGTGGAACTGTAAATCAGTTAAAGCAGCACCCTCAGCCCAGCCCACAGTGCCTCTGGTGAAGAGTCAGTACTTCAGAGTTGTTCTCACCTGAGGCAAATGGCCAAGCTCTGCGCCTCACTGTGGGCGAGTCACTGTGTAGAGGTTTCTCTTGGGCAAGACAGCTCCTTTTAGCCAAGGGCAATTTCCAGATAGATGCTGCTGTGAGTTGTAAGAAGCCAATATTTCTACTCATAGAGACAGCAGGTGCACTGCTTTTACAAAAGAAGAGGAGGAAGTACACAAGCATTATACTATTTTACTAATCATTCATATAATATATTGTTAATTGTGTTTCCCCAATTGGAGTATAAATGTGAATGAGATGTGTATAAGAGACAGCTCTAAGATATTATAATACATGAACATTTTGATCCTTCCTGTTTTTAAATATTAAATTTGAAGGAAATTTTTATCATTCCAATATTTAATAGTCTGTCCATTTTTCAATATTCATTAAGTATCTTTTTACATGAAATACTGGACTATGATTATCATGACAATGCATTCATAAAAACCCTTAGAGTTAGCTTAAATTTGTAGAGAATCATTCATTTCCTCTCTCTGTGTATTTATTTCTTGGACGTAAAGGAGGTCAATGCATTACATGAATTTAAAGTTATTTCTGTTTCTCTTTTTGTAATTCAGTGGTTCTAGTTTTTTCTCTAAGGCATTATTTCCAGTTTACTAAATTCCAGACCATGCTCCTTGCAACCCCATGTACCTGGAAAAACATAAGGTTCTAAAACAATTCCCAAACCCCTAAAGACACCGAATAAAAAGTCAAGGCAAAATTATTTTCACTCATTCTTTTATTTGATTTTCATTAGGTCAACTTCTTTTTAGAACTCCCCAGTTCTGTAAGACCTTTAGATAAGGGCTCTGCTGTGAAGAAGGCTGAGCGCTGAAGAATTGATGCTTTTGAACTGTGGTGTTGAAGAAGACTCTTGAGAGTTCCTTGGACTGCAAGGAGATCCAACCAGTCCATTCTGAAGGAGATCAGCCCTGGGATTTCTTTGGAAGGACTGATGCTAAAGCTGAAACTCCAATACTTTGGCCACCTCATGCGAAGAGTTGACTCATTGGAAAAGACTCTGATGCTGGGAGGGATTGGGGGCAGGAGGAGAAGGGGACGACCGAGGATGAGATGGCTGGATGGCATCACTGACTTGATGGATGTGAATCTGAGTGAACTCCGGGAGATGGTGGTGGACAGGGAGGCCTGGCATGCTGCGATTCATGGGGTCGCAAAGAGTCGGACACGACTGAGTGACTGATTTGAACTGACTGAACTCTGCTGTGTCTTAGAATAAACATCACAGAATGTACGACACTTGGCTTTTAGTACCAGATCTGGCTATGCAATTCCTGTCTTTTTAATTATTGAGGAATATTGTTTTATTTTTTTCAAAAGACTAAACAAGATGAGCAATAGAATTCATGTTCTGTCTAAACTATTGAAGAGATTTTTATCAGAGCATTTCATAATTTAAACATTATTTATTTTAAAACTGTTTATTATTAAGAACATATAATTAAATATATGTTAATAACATTAGCATATTATTAAAAGCATATAATTAAAATTGCTTGAATGTGGGTCACCAAAAGAAAAACATGATGTTTTCTTTTTGTCCCCATTGAATTCACAAAAAAGTACCTGGCACTCAATGGTAGCTTAATAATTTTTGAATAAATATATATAAGTGAAAATTAAAGAGAGCAATCCCTTATGACATATTTTCAAAGCTTATAGAAAAAAATTATGGAACCGAGATAGGTAGAAGGAATATTATAACTTATTTACGTGAAGGACAGTTTAATAGAATCTGCCTGCAATGCAGAAGACTGGGTTTGATCCCTGGGTCAGGAAGATCCCCTGGAGAAGGGTGTGGCTACCCACTCCAGTGTTCTTGCCTGGAGAATTCATGAACAGAGGATCCTGGCAGGCTACAGTCCATGGGGTCGCAAAGACTTGGACACAACTGAACAACTAACAAGCATGTTTTATTTATATCCTTTATCACATATTTCTTATATCAACATTTTAATTTAATTCAACTCACTTTTTTAGTGCCTGCCTTATTCCTGGCTTCCCCAGTGGCTCAGCGGTAAAGAATCTATGTGAAGTCCAGAAGCTACAAGAAGGCATGGTAACCCACTCCAGTATTCTTGCAGAGTCAGACAAGACTTAGTATGCACACATTCCATTCATGCATTATTCCTGGCCAAAAAAGAAAAAAATAGATTTTAGAACCATTTAGAACCATAAATATCATTTCTGACTCTTTCCTTCACTGCTTGCATATGCTTCAATTATATTGTATATTTCTGCCCAGGGAAAGCAAAAATAATCAGAACTAAAGCAGTTGTTCAAATTATTCTAATAACTGTGTTCATCTTAGTTATTGTGGTGCCTACTGTCTTTATCTGCCTAGCACTCTTCTCCTCCTGTTCTGGGGACAGAATCTATTCCCTGACCCCAGGAGCAGGCATGTGCCCTGAGCTGGAAGACATAATCCATAAGCTAGTTTCAAGGGATTGGTCCAGAGGTGGACATAATAATCCAAGAAAGGACAATTAGAATCATTTTTCCTGGAATGAATGCACCTGTGTATAGGAGTTGGAGGTACTGTGTCTCCATACATGTGGAGGGGGTTAGGGATACCTTGTTTTTCTTTGGTCATGGAGATGTATGGATATAACCCCAAGAGCAGATTCCCCTATCATACAGAGAGCATGAAGCTGTAAAAGGAGAAAATCAGAGAGAGACACCAGAGAGTCTCCTGAGAGTGTCAAGTTTTATTCTAGAAATGCACCAATGTCTACAGGCTTTCTTCAATTCTATAAAGTATGTTAGTGTCTATTCAAGAAATGTTCATCTTGCTTAAAAAACAAAAAGAAATAAAATAAAATAGGAGCAATGCCAAATATCTAGTGGTAGGAGACAGGACTCTTCATATTGTTTCACTTTTCCTTGCTCCCATGTGTCCACATATTGACTCTAATCATTAAAAATATACATGCACACTGTTTCCAAAATTTCAGACATTTTCTTTCCCTTAATATTGTACACAGAGAAGGAGTTGTCTCTATTTCTCAAACATTCAGATTGTAAGTATGTTAATACATTGCTTTCTTTTAGTCTAAGGTCAGATTCCCTAGATACAGACTCTGAGATGGAGAGCAGTTGAATATTTTGGGGGAATATTCTCTAGAGCAATACTTGTGAGGAAGAAAGATAGGCCAGCAAAGAAGTGGAACTGTAAATCAGTTAAAGCAGCACCCTCAGCCCAGCCCACAGTGCCTCTGGTGAAGAGTCAGTACTTCAGAGTTGTTCTCACCTGAGGCAAATGGCCAAGCTCTGCGCCTCACTGTGGGCGAGTCACTGTGTAGAGGTTTCTCTTGGGCAAGACAGCTCCTTTTAGCCAAGGGCAATTTCCAGATAGATGCTGCTGTGAGTTGTAAGAAGCCAATATTTCTACTCATAGAGACAGCAGGTGCACTGCTTTTACAAAAGAAGAGGAGGAAGTACACAAGCATTATACTATTTTACTAATCATTCATATAATATATTGTTAATTGTGTTTCCCCAATTGGAGTATAAATGTGAATGCTCATAGAAGGTGGAGAAATAGCAGCAAAGTGGGTATATATATATATATATATGTATATATATAAAACAAAGCTGATATAAATTTAACTATCAAAAACTTTAGCAGAAATACATTTATCTTCAGATCTTATGTTTATGTAGCCACCAAAATATTATTTAAAATTTTTCTTCTTGAAAGTCTTGCCATAATACAATTTAGAAACAATTATCAAGGTGGCCTCATATAAAAAGCTGCTGCTGCTGCTGCTGCTAAGTCACTTCAGTCGTGTCCGACTCTGTGCGACCCCATAGATGGCAGCCCACCAGGTTCCCCCATCCCTGGGATTCTCCAGGCAAGAACACTGGAGTGGGTTGCAATTTCCTTCTCCAATGCATGAGAGGGAAAAGGGAAAGTGAAGTCGCTCAGTTGTGTCAACTCTTGGCTACCCCATGGACTGCAGCCCACCAGGCTTCTCTGTCCATGGGATTTTCCAGGCAAGAGTACTGGAGTGGGGTGCCATTGCCTTCTCCATATAAAAAGCTATGAGTGATTAACTCTACTCAATTTTATCAGCATTGTCCCTACTGAATTTTTATGCAATTGATTCATGCATTTGTAAATGCTAAATATACTTAGTTTAATTACAATATATTGATGTTAAATGTATTTAGTATAAATATTAATTACATTTATACCAAATATGTTTCTTGAATTTATATTCAGCCTGACATCTAAAAATACATTTATTTGAGAATAGATGTTGTCTTCAATTTCATTTGTGGTTCTACATACTCAGCATCAATCATTTATTTAATTACCATGTTGACTCACTTTATTATATTTTTCATGTTTTTCTCTTTTACTGCAATCCAGAATCTCTGCCCACTTTCTCTGTATGTATGGCTTAAACCAATAAAAATGTATTGTCTCACAAATCTGAAGTTTAGAAGCAAAAATCAAGGGCCATGCTCCCTTTGAAACTTGTACATGCCAAGTTGCATCAGTCATGTCCAACTCTGTGTACCCCTATGGACTGTAGCCCACTAGGCTCCTCTGCCCATGGGATTCTCCAGGCAAGAATACTGGAGTGGGTTGCCATGCCCTCCTCCAGGGGATCTTCCAAACCCAGGGATGGAACCTGCATCTCTTGTATCTCCTGCATTGGAAGGCAGGTTTTTCACCACTAGTGCCACCTTGAAATTTGTAGCAGGAAAATCAATCCTTCATTGCCTCTCCCCAGCTTCTGGTGGTTTGCTGGCAATTTTTAGTTTCTCTATTCATCTTTTTTTCAGTACTAAAAGATACTGTATACTCGAAGACATCAGATGACTTTAAAATACATTATGAATTACATTAAGTAAAACACAGTTGACTCAATTCCATGGCTCAATACATGAATAATAATTCTAAGACTAAAGAACACGTGATAATAGAGCATGATAAAGTGATAAACTCAGTATAACTGATAAACTCAAATTAATCAGGATGAAATTGTTAGGGCTTTCCTGAATCTGCCTGCCAATTCAGGAGACACAGGTTTGATTCCTGGTCTGGGAAGATCCCACATGTCACGGTGCAAATAAACCCTTGTGTCACAACCATTGAGCCTGTGCTTCACAGCCCAGGAGCTGCAATTACTGAGTCTGCGCTATGCAACAAGAGAAGCCACAACAATGAGAAGCCCACACACTGCAACTAGAGAGTAGCCCCCCTCACAGCAACTAGAGAAAAAGCCTGCACATCATTAAAGACCCAGCACAGCCAAAAATAAATAAGCAAAATAATTTTTCAGTTCAGTTCAGTTCAGTTCAGTCGCTCAGTCGTGTCTGACTCTTTGCAACCCCATGAATCGCAGCACGCCAGGCCTCCCTGTCCATCACCATCTCTCGGAGTTCACTCAGACTCACATCCATCGAGTCAGTGATGCCATCCAGCCATCTCATCCTCGGTCATCCCCTTCTCCTTCTGCCCCCAATCCCTTCCAGCATCAGAGTCTTTTCCAATGAGTCAACTCTTCGCATGAGGTGGCCAAAGTACTGGAGTTTCAGCTTTAGCATCATTCCTTCCAAAGAAATCCCAAGGTTGATCTCCTTCAGAATGGACTGGTTGGATCTCCTTGCAGTCCAAGGGACTCTCAAGAGTCGTCTTCAACACCACAGTTCAAAAGCATCAATTCTTCAGCGCTCATGTCTCTGCTTTTGAATATACTATCTTGGTATGAAATTTTTAGCACCATATCTGATTTAGTCATGGATATATTCATTTATGGGGTTGCCTTGATGGCTAAGCAGTAAAGAATCCACTTGCAATGCAGGAGACCCAGGTTTGATCCCTGGTTCAGAAAGATCCCCTGGAGTAGGAAATGACAACCCACTCCAGTATTCTTGCCTAGAGAATTACATGGACAGAGGGGCCTTGCAGGCTACAGTCCATGTGATCACAAGAGTCAGACATGAATGAGCACACAAGCATGCACAAGATATTGTTATAGCCTTTTTAACTGACCATAACTGAGTAATTTATGCTTGGAATTAAATCATAGAACCATTGTTGCTATCTTATTTAATATTTGTTCACTAAATAAAGTCAGTTCCAACCATTAATAAATATCATTACTGACATAAAAATGAACAACTTAAAGTATAATTTGGAGAAGGAAATGCCAACTCACTCCAGTACTCTTGCCTGGAAAATCCCATGGACAGAGAAGCCTGGTGGGCTGCAGTCCATGGGGTCTCAAAGAGTCAAACACGACTGAGTGATTTCACTTAAAGTATCATTGGTAGGCTATATCAATTAATGTTGCCTTGTCTTTAAGTCCCCAAAGTATTCAACAATGTTAAAGAAGTAATTTGATTCAGTCTTGGGGAACTCAAATGATGTGTTCTCCATTTTGTTACAGATAGTACAAGACTTACTGTTTTTCAGTAACATTTGTTATTAGCAGATTGGTATACTGTTTTCTCTAGAAACTTACATTTTCTCTGCATTAAATAGTACTCCAGTGAACTAAATGTTGATATTCTGTTGCTCTTCCGACCTTATCATACCTTGAAGTCTCAATGGAATTAAGAAAGAAAACCAGTGAAAATTAAAGTTGTTTCTTAAACGGAGAATTTTTTCCCTATTTTTGCTTCAGTAAAGATAAATTTTGTGACATAAATGTACAAGTATGAAAGCTTGATCAATCAGCTTTTCTTAACTTTCCTTTCTCATTCCCTATTAAAAATAGTATATATTGATAGGAATGAAAGAGAGATGAAATATTTCATTCCACATTTTGTGAAGTAGTCAAACTTTTTTCTAATAAGATAAATGCTACTCAAAGTCATTAACTGACTTAGCAAATACTTGTTAAGCTTTTATTCTCTATGTTGAACTGCTTGATAAGAAAGTAACAAAGTACAGAGTAAATTTCTACTTTGGAAATGTTATGAACCTGTTGACAAGACAAGCTATGCATATGGAAATATGTAAATAATTCTAAGCAACGATATGTGATATTGGTAATGAATGATAAAAACTAAGTTCTATATTAGTTTGCTAGGGCCGCCATAACAAAAAACAGAGACTTGGAGGTTTAAGTAACAGAAATTAATTTTCTCACAATGCTGGAGGCTAGAAGTCCAAGACCAGGGCACTGGCAGATTGAGTGTACTATATGGGCTTGTTTCCTAATTAGTAATGGATGCAGAATATGAACAAATTCCCTTCTCATTTGCAGAATGGTGACAAACACAAACATGTGGAGATCCTCTAGACAGAAGAGATAGCATGCTGTTGATGTGCATTCCTTGGACATGTCAAAGAGTCAATAACCAGTATATTGACAATTGCTAGAATAATCATACTAGACAAAAGTTTAACCAACAGCATCAATGCCCTTAGGCCCAAGGGGAAAATTTGGAAGGCAGGAGGTCCTTATGCAAAGATAATATGACTAGAATTGATTGTCTGTAATCTTAGCACTGGAGAAAGATGGCAGAAGAGAATGGGCAGATTTCTAGCTCTCTCACATGACAAAGAATCCTTACAAAACGTCTTAGCTTGTCAAGACCTAATGTACAGAAGTACAAAGTGCAGAGAATGCAGCAACACAGATGACCAAAAAGGTGGAAACAAGAGCACAGAGAGTGTATAGGGATAGAACACATTTGAATTGCTTGATTTTGTGAGTGTTGATTGAGCTCTTTGGAGGTATCAGATGCAGTGCAGGGTAAGGGGAATATAGAGTTAAATTAGACATGGTCCTAGGAGTCGAAGGTCTTCCAGTTTACTGGGGCAACATTAAGTGTATTATACATTTAAAAGTGCTCTAGTTTCTATGACAGAAGTGTACAGGGTATAGTAGATACATCAAAAAAAGAGTGGTCACATTTAGGTATAGACAGAGACTCCCCTAACATGTTTTCTGTTAAGTGATAATGTATGCTGTTTAAATTAAAGGATGACCAAATGCTGTAAGTGTCTGAGAATCCTGTATACCAGAAAAAAAATATTATTGCAGGAGCAAGGGCAGTGTACAGAAGAGCAGGGCAGTAAGAACTAATACCAGAATTATGACTGGATAGCACAGGGGCTTAGAGCAGGTGATACGGTGACAGAATGGCTCCTGAAACTCTGTGTTTGCCATTCATTTTGTTGGCAAACTTAGTCAACATCTCTGTGCCTCTGTTTGATATTTATACGTAGTCACATTAGAGTGACTAGTTAATCTCAGACTTCTCTCCTTAGGAGAACAATCCCTGTGGGAAACAGAGGAGGAAGTTCACTAAGACACCACATAGACACGTCACTCTTTTTGGTGAGGACATTTTATTCAAATGTTGGGTAATGTTACATTGGGGAGTACTTTTTTTTTCTTTTTATTAAAAATAAACTGTGTATGGTCTTAATATAGTCAAAAATACTTAGGACAGTGCCCATTCACCTAAGGTGTAAGTATTTCTTTGTTGGAAAAGAATAATCACAGTACTAACTATGTTCTGGAGAGATACTGACTTTTAGTGTAAAGGAACTGGCAGTCAAATAAGATCAGGGCTGTGTGATAAACATTTAGTTAATTTAGTATATATGATTCAGTTCAGTTCAGTTGCTCAGTAGTGTCCGACTCTTTGCCACCCCATGGACTATAGCACGCCAGGCCTCCCTGGGGGAGGCCAACTACCGGAGTTCACTCAAACTCATGTCCATTAAGTCGGTGATGCCATCCACCATCTTGTCTTCTGTCATCTCCTTCTCCTCCTGCCTTCAATCTTTCCCAGCTTCAGGGTCTTTTCAAATGAGTCAGTTCTTCACATCAGGTGGTCAAAGTATTGGAGTTTCAGCTTCAGCATCAGTCCTTCCAATGAATATTTAGAATTGATTTCCTTTACAATGGATTGGTTGGTTCTCCTTTCAGTACAAAGGACTCTGATCAGTCTTCTCCTACACCACAGCTCAAAAGCATCAATTCTTCCGCACTCAGCTTTCTTTATAGTCCAACTCTCACATCCATACATACATATGGATGACTATATTTATGTAAAAAAAATCGTATCTATGCAGGATTTTTCCACTTGATTGTTTGGGATTCTGCATTATTTTCTGAAATCTCAGATTAATGAATTCATATTTCAAACCAAAATTAAATAAATTTAATACAAGCAAATGTAGGGTTCCTGTTATTCTCAAAATTTTTGTTGAGCTCCAAAATTGATTATCAGTAGTCCCGAAATAACTCTACTGAGTGGCAAGGAACTGCCAAAGTTCTTCATCTAGATTACTAAAATGTAGCCAAGGTAAGCCCTTAGACATCACCCTTTCAATTCCATCCTTTCAGCCTCTATAAAGAGACTAGGAAAGATAGCCTCTAAATAAAAGCAACCAGAATGCTATATTAAATCAGCATTTATATACACTAGTAGCAACAAAATTCTAAGACCATAGCTCACCTATTTTCCAGGGCTGATTATGATGTCTTGTCAGATCTCTGCAGGCCATTTGGCATCCGCTTCTGAAGAATGCAGACTGATAGACTGGTGCTAGCTAAGATGAACAAGGACAGACACTGGGATAACTTCAAGGTAAAAAGGAAAGGTACTGAAATAATGAAACGTAGAGATGAAGATGGTCCAAATGAGAAGATAGAAATTTCAGTCATTTGTGGCTCCAGAAAGAGCTGCCATGATTTAAAATACGGAAATAGAATCTTTCAATCCTGAAATCTGTTAAGTGGTTTCTTAATTTCTCTCTAGGTACCATGGATTGCAGTTTTATTTTTATTTAATCTAAGCTAAAAGTTACTTAGATTGAATCTCATATTCAAAAATAATAGGCTAGATTGTTTGAGATGTCAACAAACTGGACAAAATATGTTTTTAAATCTCTTCAGAAGCCTCAGGAAATTACTCACAGTGAGAAGATGCTTAACGAAGAGAAAAGAAGATGAGAGAAGTTAACTCAAACCTTGAGGCCACTTTTTCCCCTTAAAGCAACTGCTGATTCTAAAAGTGAAATTGGTGTCAGAAAAGATAATAAGTCAAGTAGAGTTTTCAGAGGTCTCAGAGGGTTTAGGAGAAAAAATCAGAAGTCTGAGAAGGAGAAGGGCCTCTGGTTAAAAAAAAAAATAAAAAATCATAGGCTTCTAAGTGGGAGCACTAAAGCAATAAGGGTGAACCAGAAATAGATTAGTTGTCAGTAGGAATAGAGTAACTAACCCCCTTAGTCCCGCTTTGGACTGAGGGTAATTCACCTCCAGAAGTGTTCAGAAAATAAACAAAAATCAATCTTCTCTCAAGGAAAATAATATTATTGATCAGACTTGCAAGGAAGTTACACAGTTTATTAGTACATCCTCTCTTTTGTATTTTTGATCCTGTTTCATTGATTCCTGCTTTTATTCTTTGGCTTTTTTAAAAAAATTTGATTTGTTGGATTTTTTCCCCCCCTTAACTTCTTGAGAATGGTACTCAGATCACTAGATTTTGTCTTTCTCTTTTTCTCATGTATCCATGAAAATCTAAGCATTTTCCTTAAATCATACATTAAGCTTAAGTTTTCTGAGTGAAAGTTAAAAATTCACTATTATATTGATAGACATGTATATATACACACACAGACATATAGTAAATATCTAATAAATCATCTTTATTAGTTATATAATTCTAAGTCTTTATGACTTTTCCTATTTGAAACACACTTGATTTGGTCAAATGTTGAGAGGAATGCATTTAAATTTCCTCCAAAATTATTCTATACCTTTGATTTTCCTTTTATGTTATATAGTTTATATGTTATATATTTTACTTCAGAATTACTCTTGCCAAAACTTTCTTGGCAGCTATATTGCCATCACTCGTTTTGCTCTTGGTTATGATAAAGTGGGAATTCCCAGGTGAATCTAGTGGTAAAGATCCTGCGTGCCAATGCAGGAAACTTTAAAGATGCAGGTTTGATCCCTTGGTCTGAATGATCCCCTGGAGGAGGATGCACCAACCCACTCCAGTATCTTGCCTGGAGAATTCCATGCACAGAAGAGCCTGGTGGGGTATGGTCCATAGGGGCACAAAGAGTCAACACGACAAAGCGACGTAGCACAGGACAACACATGATAAAATGGCTTTCTTTGTCACATTAAATGTATTTTGTACCTTGTTGAAAAAATTGTTTTAATACTAATATCACAAATGTTATTTCCTAATATTAAAGGGAAAATTTCATGCAAAGATAGGCTTGATAAAAGACAGAAATGGTATGGACCTAACAGAAGCAGAAGATATTAAGAAGAGGTGGCAAGAATACACAGAAGAACTGTACAGAAAAGAGCTTCTCGACCCAGATAATCACTATGGTGTGATCACTCACCTAGAGCCAGACATCCTGGAATGTGAAGTCAAGTGGGCCTTAGAAAGCATCACTACTAACAAAGCTATTGGAGGTGATGGAATTCCAGTTGAGCTCTTTCAAATCCCAAAAGATGATGCTGTGAAAGTGTTGCACTCTATATGCCAGCAAATTTGGAAAGCTCAGCAGTGGCCACAGGACTGGAAAAGGCCAGTTTTCATTCCAATTCCAAAGAAAGGCAATAACAAAGAATTTTCAAACTGTCACACAATTGCACTCATCTCATACGCTAGTAAAGTAATGCTCAAAATTCTTCAAGATAGGCTTCACCAATACGTGAACCGTGAACTCCCAGATGTTCAAGCTGTCTTTTAAGAAGGCAGAGGAACCAGAGATCAAATTCCCAACATCTGCTGGATCATCAAAAAAGCAAGAGAGTTCCAGAAAAACATCTATTTCTGCTTTATTGACTATGCCAGGCCTTTGACTGTGTGGATCACAAGAAACTGTGGAAAATTCTGAAAGAGATGGGAATACCAGACCACCTAACCTGCCTCTTAAGAAACCTATATACAGGGCAGGAAGCAACAGTTAGAACTGGACATGGAACAACAGACTGGTTCCAAATAGGAAAAGGAGTACATCAAGGCTGTATATTGTCACCCTGCTTAGTTAACTTATATGCACAGTACATCATGAGAAACACTGGGCTGGAAGAAGCAAAAGCTGGAATCAAGATTGCTGGGAGAAATATCAATAACCTCAGATATGCAGATGACACCATGCTTATGGCAGAAAGTGAAGAGGAACTAAAAAGCCTCTTGATGAAAGTGAAAGAGGAGAGTGAAAAAATTGGCTTAAAGCTCAACATTCAGAAAATGAAGATCATGGTATCCGGTCCCATCACTTCATGTGAAATAAATGGGGAAACTGGAAACAGTGTCAGACTTTATTTTCTGGGGCTCCAAAGTCACTGCAGATGCTGACTGCAGCCATGAAATTAAAAGACGCTTACTCCTTGGAAGAAAAGTTATGACCAACCTAGATAGCATATTCAAAAGCAGAGACATTACTTTGCCGACTAAGGTCCGTCTAGTCAAGGCTATGGTTTTTCCTGTGGTCATGTATGGATGTGAGAATTCAACTGTGAAGAAAGCTGAGCACTGAAGAATTGATGCTTTTGAACTGTGGTGTTGGAGAAGACTCTTGAGAGTCCAACTCGTGGAGTTCACTCAAACTCATGTCCATTGAGTCAGTGATGCCATCCAGCTATCTCATCCTCTTGTTCCCTTCTCCTCCTGCCCCCAATCCCTCTCAGCATCAGGGTCTTTCCCAAGAATATACATTACAACCTTTAAATCTGTAAAACTGTCTCTCCAACTTGCAAAAGAAGTTCTTCCATTATATATTTTAATATTTATTTTTGCTTAGGTCTTCCCCTGTGGCTCAGCTGGTAAAGAATCTTCCTGCAATGTGGCACACCTGGGTCTGATCCCTTGGTTGGGAAGATCCCCCAGAGAAAGGAAAGGCTACCCACTACAATATTCCAATATACCAATATTCTGGCCTGGAGAATTCTATGGCCTGGATAGTCCATGAGGTCATAAAGAGGAGGGCACTACTGAATGACTTTCACTATTATGCATTAAATGTTCATATCATTGTCTATCTCCCACATATCATGTTCTCTACCTTCACTTTGGGTTTTTTGTACTTTATTGTATTTTGGCAGCTTTTTGATCATTTTCTCTTTTTTTCTCAAGTTATTCTTTATGACTAACTTTATTTTAGTAACTTTACATCTTACTACTTCTAATTTTTTAATTTAATTTCTGAAATGATTTTAATTTTTTAAATTATGTTTAATTTGCACCACAATCTATCATTCTGTTCTAAGATGTGTATAAGAGACAGGTCGCTCAGTTGTGTCAACTCTTGGCTACCCCATGGACTGCAGCCCACCAGGCTTCTCTGTCCATGGGATTTTCCAGGCAAGAGTACTGGAGTGGGGTGCCATTGCCTTCTCCATATAAAAAGCTATGAGTGATTAACTCTACTCAATTTTATCAGCATTGTCCCTACTGAATTTTTATGCAATTGATTCATGCATTTGTAAATGCTAAATATACTTAGTTTAATTACAATATTTATTTTAGAAGATAGAGAGTCTTAAAACTAAAATTGTCTTTAAATTCCTAGACTAATTCTTCTTGCAAAGTAAATTATTTTTAGATTTTTAATGTATTATGCTTCTCTACTTTTTATTCTTTGTGTGTGTGTGTGTGTGTGAGTTGTTTTAAAAGCCATTCATATATAGATCCCACTTTGGATTATTTCTGAGCACTCTACGTTTTAATGGGGATGGTTATATCCAGATATACTATTTTTCTCTGAGACATGCCATTGTTCTCTTTAAGTCCTATCTTCATTTATGGAAATGGTCTCCTAAAAGTTATTGGGAAGATCCCCTGGAGAAGGAAATGGCAACCCACTTCAGTACTCTTGCCTGGGAAATCCCATGGACAGAAGAACCTGGTGAGCTACAGTTTTGGGGAAGCAAGAGTCAGAAACAACTAAAGAGACTGAGCACCATTTCATACCCTTTTAACTGTATTTCCAAAGGTTTGTTGTGCTTAAGATAAGCAATGAATGCCATCTCTTTTAGATCCAAATTTTGATATATTTATGCATTTATTATGTACAAGCTTGTCATCTTCATACTCTCATTTTAAAAAGACTTATGGACACGAGGAAAGGGAGGAAAGGGTGAGATGTATGGAGAGAATAACATGGAAACTTACATTACCACGTGTAAAATAGATAGCCAATAGGAATTTGCTGTAAGGCTCAGGAAAACAGGGGCTCTGCATCAATCTAGAGGGGTTAGTGGGAGGGAGATGGGAAGGAAGTTCAAAAGGGAGGGGATATGTGTATACCTATGGCTGATTCATGTTGAGTTTTGACAGAAAACAGCAAAATTTTGTAAAGCAATTATCCTTCAATTAAAAAATATATACATTTTTAAAAAGTAATAAATAAACAAAATGAATTAAAGATATTTTCATTTCTTTGAGCACAAAATGGAACATAAAACCAACACATTTCTACGACACAAGTATTTACGTTCCTATTCTCCCACATTGCAGGTGGATTCTTTACCAGCTGAGCTACAAGAGAAGCCCTTCTTATTCTTAGTATTCATAATTTTAATATACTTACAACTTAAAAAAATTATAATTTGCCTTAAACTGGTGATACTAAAACTATTGACCTATATTAGACTTTTTAGTCTAATATTAGTCTAACCTTTTCCCCAATAAAGTTAGATCTTTGTTTCTGTCACATTTTGCTCTTTTCACCTCTTATGAAAAACAAGGGAGTAAACATTGTTTTTAAATATATCTGTATTTTGTTTTCTACTTGATGTCTCACTTTTTCAATTTTCACGTTTTTGATAGCTTTTTATCTTTGTCTACTGAATAAATATTTAGGTATTCTTCTCAAGTTTTTTTTCCCCAAATCATTGTTTACCTTAGCAACAATGCTGATTCTATTTTATTTGGCTTCCAGCAATTTTTAGGTATTATACAGGTTATTTTCATTAGAAAGACCTGTATATAGGGATGGGCCTTGACTGCCTGGCACATTGGCTTTTGAACAGTTTCCTCTGTTGGTAAGATTATTTTGCTCACTTGGGGCACTAAACACTCACTTCTCTTTCTGGGAGTATAGAGTTGCAATAGATATGATTTTGTGTCTATGTAACCAGCTCCCAATGAAAACAATAGAATTAAACAACTCTTTCCTGAGTAGAAACACTGTGCTTATGTTATTATACATTACCCTGCTGGAAGGAGGGCATGCTCTGTGAGGCCTCTCAGGGAGAGCTTGGGAAGTCTGCCCACAGATTCATCCAGACTCTGCTTAATGTGTCTTTTTCCCTTACTGAATCAGCTCTTATCCTTGCTGTATCACTGCAATAAATCTCAGCCATTCAGTACTACTATATGCTGAGTCCTGTGAGTCTTTGAAGCAAAGCACTGAATCTGTGGCTGGTCACAGGGCCTTCACCATAATTCTCACTGTTAACAATTCGTACTTAGTTCAACCTGTTCTTTCTTCATAATATCATCTTAAATCATTTTAGGAGCAAGGAACTGGTATTTGGTAAAATACTTGATCTTTTCCTAAATGTGTTTTAAGGAAAACTTCAAATATTACAAAATTTAAATAGTGTTGTCTTCAGTAATGATTTACTGTCACCATTGTCTTGTTATTGATGGAGTGTGGGGAGCAATCCTTATCCTATGGTCTTTTGCCTATTCATCTTATAAAAGGAGATGGATGCAGGTCTCATGATCATAAGTTTTGTAAAAAAAAAAAAAGAAAAGAAAATTAATGAATAAAGTTTATGCAAGAACACTGAGGGAATTTAAAATACATGAATGAACAATCAATAAGCCAGTTCTGGATCTAGATCTCAAGGAATCTAGAGCCCTTCTTGGAATGCTGCCTCTGCCATGAGACAAACCCAGACTTTTCTCCTAAAAGATGAGATGAATCAATCACAGATGATCATTCAAACTGATGTTACCACTGTCCACAGATGGATGAAGAAGGCCTAAAATGCCTGGACATCCAGCCCAGATCAGCAGAACCACACAGTCAATACATCGGCTCATGAATAATAACAAGGATTTTTTTATTTCTTTTTTTCTCTTTTTTGGTTGCTTTTTTCTCATTTTTATTTTTCTTTTAGTTATTTTATTGTTTCATTTTCTTTATTATAATTTAAATTTTAATATAATTTATTTGTTTAATTTTTTTTTTAATTTTATTTTTACTTTATTTTACTTTACAATACCGTATTGGTTTTGCCATACATTGACATGAATCCACCATGGGTGTATATTAGCTCCCAATCCCGAATCCCCCTCCCACCTCCCACCCCACATCATATCTCTGGCTCATCCCTGTGCACCAGCCCCAAGCATCCTGTATCCTGTATCGAACATAGGCTTGTGCTTTGTTCTTACATGATAGTTTACATGTTTCAATGCCATTCTCCCAAATCATCCCACCCTCTCCCTCTCCCATAGAGTCCAAAAGTCCTTTCTATACATTTGTGTCTCTTTTGCTGTCTCACATACAGGGTCATCACTGCCATCTTTCTAAATTCCATATATGTGTGTCAGTATACTGTATTGGTGTTTTTCTTTCTGGCTTACTTCACTCTGTATAATAGGTTCCAGTTTCATCCATCTCATTAGAACTGATTCAAATGAATTCTTTTTAATGGCTGAGTAATACTCCATTGTGTATATGTACCACAGCTTTCTTATCCATTCATCGACTGATGGACATCTAGGTTGTTTCCATGTCCTGGCTATTATAAACAGTGCTGCAATGAACATTGGGGTACATGTGTCTCTTTCAATTCTGGTTTCCTCGGTGTGTATGCCCAGCAGTGGGATTGCTGGGTCATAAGGCAGATCTATTTGCAGTTTTTTAAGGAATCTCCACACAGTTCTCCATAGTGGCTGTACTAGTTTGCATTCCCACCAGCAGTGTAAGAGGGTTCCCTTTTCTCCACACCCTCTCCAGCATTTATTGCTTGTAGACTTTTGGATCGCAGCCATTCTGACTGGTGTGAAATGGTACCTCATTGTGGTCTTGATTTGCATTTCCCTGATAATGAGTGATGTTGAGCATCTTTTCATGTGTTTGTTAGCCATCCGTATGTCTTCTTTGGAAAAATGTCTGTTTAGTTCTTTGGCCCATTTTTTGATTGGGTCATTTATTTTTCTGGAGTTGAGCTGCATAAGTTGCTTGTATATTTTTGAGATTAGTTGTTTGTCAGTTGCTTCATTTGCTATTGTTTTCTCCCATTCAGAAGGCTGTCTTTTTACTTTGCTTATAGTTTCCTTTGTTGTGCAGAAGCTTTTAATTTTAATTAGATCCCATTTGTTTATTTTTGCTTTTATTTCCTGTATTCTGGGAGGTGGATCATAGAGGATCCTGCTTTGATTTATGTCGGAAAGTGTTTTGCCTATGTTCTCCTCTAGTAGTTTTATAGTTTCTGGTCTTACGTTTAGATCTTTAATCCATTTTGAGTTTATTTTTGTGTGTGGTGTTAGAGAGTGATCTAGTTTCATTCTTCTACAAGTGGTTGACCAGTTTTCCCAGCACCACTTGTTAAAGAGATTGTCTTTACTCCATTGTATATTTTTGCCTCCTTTGTCGAAGATAAGGTGTCCATATGTGTGTGGATTTATCTCTGGGCTTTCTATTTTGTTCCATTGATCTATATTTCTGTCTTTGTGCCAGTACCATACTGTCTTGATGACTGTGGCCTTGTAGTAGAGCCTGAAGTCCGGCAAGTTGATTCCTCCAGTTCCGTTCTTCTTTCTCAAGATTGCTTTGGCTATTCGAGGTTTTTTGTATTTCCATACAAATCTTGAAATTATTTGTTCTAGTTCTGTGAAAAATACCGCTGGTAGCTTGATAGGGATTGCATTGAATCTGTAGATTGCTTTGGGTAGTATACTCATTTTCACTATATTGATTCTTCCAATCCATGAGCATGGTATATTTCTCCATCTATTAGTGTCCTCTTTGATTTCTTTCATCAGTGTTTTATAGTTTTCCATATATAGGTCTTTAGTTTCTTTAGGTAGATATATACCTAAGTATTTTATTCTTTTCGTTGCAATGGTGAATGGAATTGTTTCCTTAATTTCTTTTTCTACTTTCTCATTATTAGTGTATAGGAATGCCAGGGATTTCTGTGTGTTGATTTTATATCCTGCAACTTTACTATATTCATTGATTAGCTCTAATAATTTTCTGGTGGAGTCTTTAGGATTTTCTATGTAGAGGATCATGTCATCTGCAAACAGTGAGAGTTTTACTTCTTCTTTTCCAATTTGGATTCCTTTTATTTCTTTTTCTGCCCTGATTGCTGTGGCCAAAACTTCCAGAACTATGTTGAATAGTAGCGGTGAAAGTGGGCACCCTTGTCTTGTTCCTGACTTTAGGGGAAATGCTTTCAGTTTTTCACCATTGAGGATAATGTTTGCTGTGGGTTTGTCATATATAGCTTTTATTATGTTGAGGTATGTTCCTTCTATTCCTACTTTCTGGAGAGTTTTTATCATAAATGGATGTTGAATTTTGTCAAAGGCCTTCTCTGCATCTATTGAGATAATCATATGGCTTTTATTTTTCAATTTGTTAATGTGGTGAATTACATTGATTGATTTGCGGATATTGAAGAATCCTTGCATCCCTGGGATAAAGCCCACTTGGTCATGGTGTATGATCTTTTTAATGTGTTGTTGGATTCTGATTGCTAGAATTTTGTTAAGGATTTTTGCATCTATGTTCATCAGTGATATTGGCCTGTAGTTTTCTTTTTTGGTGACATCTTTGTCAGGTTTTGGTATTAGGGTGATGGTGGCCTCATAGAATGAGTTTGGAAGTTTACCTTCCTCTGCAATTTTCTGGAAGAGTCTCAGTAGGATAGGTGTTAGCTCTTCTCGAAATTTTTGGTAGAATTCAGCTGTGAAGCCGTCTGGACCTGGGCTTTTGTTTGCTGGAAGATTTCTGATTACAGTTTCAATTTCCGTGCTTGTGATGGGTCTGTTAAGATTTTCTATTTCTTCCTGGTTCAGTTTTGGAAGTTTGTATTTTTCTAAAAATTTGTCCATTTCTTCCACGTTGTCCAATTTATTGGCATATAATTGCTGATAGTAGTCTCTTATGATCCTTTGTATTTCTGTGTTGTCTGTTGTAATCTCTCCATTTTCATTTCTAATTTTATTGATTTGATTTTTCTCTCTTTGTTTCTTGATGAGTCTGGCTAATGGTTTGTCAATTTTATTTATTTTTTCAAAGAACCAGCTTTTGGCTTTGTTGATTTTTGCTATAGTCTCTTTTGTTTCTTTTGCATTTATTTCTGCCCTAATTTTTAAGATTTCTTTCCTTCTATTAGCTCTGGGGTTCTCCATTTCTTCCTTTTCTAGTTGCTTTAGGTGTAGAGTTAGGTTATTTATTTGACTTTTTTCTTGCTTCTTGAGGTGTGCCTGTATTGCTATGAACTTTCCTCTTAGCACTGCTTTTATAGTGTCCCATAGGTTTTGGGTTGTTGTGTTTTCATTTTCATTCGTTTCTATACATATTTTGATTTCTTTTTTGATTTCTTCTGTGATTTGTTGGTTATTCAGAAGTGTGTTGTTCAGCCTCCATATGTTGGAATTTTTAATAGTTTTTCTCTTGTAATTGAGATCTAATCTTAATGCATTATGGTCAGAAAAGATGCTTGGAATGATTTCGATTTTTTTGAATTTATCAAGGTTAGATTTATGGCCCAGGATGTGATCTATCCTGGAGAAGGTTCCGTGAGCACTTGAGAAAAAGGTGAAATTCATTGTTTTGGGGTGAAATGTCCTATAGATATCAATTAGGTCTAATTGTTCTATTGTATTATTTAAAGTTTGGGTTTCTTTGTTAATTTTCTGTTTAGTTGATCTGTCCATAGATGTAAGTGGGGTATTAAAGTCTCCCACTATTATTGTGTTATTGTTAATATCTCCTTTCATACTTGTTAGCATTTGTCTTACATATTGCGGTGCTCCTATGTTGGGTGCATATATATTTATAATTGTTATGTCTTCTTCTTGGATTGATCCTTTGATCATTATGTAGTGGCCTTCTTTGTCTCTTTTCACAGCCTTTGTTTTAAAGTCTATTTTATCGGATATGAGTATGGCTACTCCTGCTTTCTTTTGGTCTCTATTTGCATGGAATATCTTTTTCCAGCCCTTCACTTTCAGTCTGTATGTGTCCCTTGTTTTGAGGTGGGTCTCTTGTAGGCAGCATATATAGGGGTCTTGTTTTTGTATCCATTCAGCCAGTCTTTGCCTTTTGGTTGGGGCATTCAACCCATTTACATTTAAGGTAATTATTGATAAGTATGATCCCATTGCCATTCACTTTATTGTTTTGGGTTTGGGTTTATACGCCCTTTTTGTGTTTCCTGTCTAAAGAATATCCTTTAGCATTTGTTGGAGAGCTGGTTTGGTGGTGCTGAATTCTCTCAGTTTTTGCTTTTCTGTAAAGGTTTTTATTTCTCCTTCAAATTTGAATGAGATCCTTGCTGGGTACAGTAATCCGGGCTGTAGGTTATTTTCTTTCATCACTTTAAGTATGTCTTGCCATTCCCTCCTGGCCTGTTTAATTTTTTTTAAAGTCACTAAGTTTTGGATAGCATATTACAGCAATAACTAACCTATATTATCAGGAAATAAAACATTATTGTGGTCTAGAAGATTGATTAACAATTTCATGAACTGTAAATCAAAGAAACTAGTCAGAGACATGTTTTAAGTTTAAGGTACTTAAAAAAAAAAATGAAGAGTAATTATTGGCATGTCACATCAGTAATAAATCTCCAAAGAGTAATGGCATGAACAATCTCACACATCACAAGTAAGTCCTCACCTGATCTTTATAGTGGTATTTTGTTGGCTTTATTAGTCTCAGTTAATACACTCTTAAACAGCATATGTAAGTATGTTAGTGAGGAGTTCAGTTGAAATATTTAGACTTAAAATATAAATTCTAGAGTGGCAAACATGTAATTAAGTTCACAGAGACAAGAACAGGAGACATAATTTCCTTTGAAATCAACAGGGTTTTTATACATATCTTAGCATAGTGAAACAATATGATAACATTGGAACTCTATTGTTTATGCTTTCTTTCTATGAACTTCAGTGCAAGCACTTACTCTGAGACAAAGGGTAACAAAGGGAAGTAAGGAGATCTGAGGACAACTTCTAATTTTGTAACAAACAACTTAACTGACAGACCAGGCATGTCATATTGCTTAACCCAAGCCTCAATTTTTCTCTTTACACTGAACTTTTCAAATCTTATCCTTTAATATTTAGGATGGCTTTGTGTGTTAGTAATGGCACCCCACTCCAGTACTCCTGCCTGGAGAATACCAGGGACGGCGGAGCCTGATAGGCTGCCATCTATGGCGTCACACAGAGTAGGACACGACTGAAGCGACTTAGCAGCAGCAATAGGAAACCCACCCAAGGCTCTCAAATTAGAAATTTGATTCTTTCATATAACATGAAGTAGAAAGTGATAGCAAATTTCAGATTCTGACTGTAATTTCTATGATTTTATTGAGTCTGCTTTCCTCTGTGTATTGATTTTATCCTCACGTGGGTGATTAAATCCTTGCAGCCATTTTGAGTCCTACTTTCACGTATAGCACCTTCCAAAAGAAAGAAAATAGAGAGAATGCTTCAGTCTCAGCATTCCAATCAAGCATCCTGAGCTTTATAGGTTGCTCTGGCCATGTGCCTCTACTGAACGTGTGACATGAAGGTAATGCAATGATGGATTCACTGAAACCATCTGAGGCTCACTCCTGGGACTAATTTCCCCTGAGCCAAATAGATTCTGCATGAGAAGAGTAGAAATCCAGAAAAAGTCAAAGTTCTGTTAGGAAGGAGGAAAGGCATATGGGAGATGACTTGGTGAGCCAGAGTGCCCACTATATGGTTTATGTAATTAACACGTCATTTTTGCTTTAATGCACCTGTGATGGACTATATTATAAAACACTATGAAAGCATCTACATATTTCAAAGAATGAGTCAGTTTTCAGGAATTTCTTAAGAAATGAAGAACATAATATTTTAGCTGTCATTATTTCTGGACTTATGGAGGATAAAGAAAGTGGTTGCCCTTTCAAACTCTGATCAACTCTCATACTAGATTTTTCTATTTCTTCTTTTCTATAGAATGTCTTTGAAGAATAAGTGTAAAGGAGGCATATAAAGAAGAAGGAATAAAAAGTAAGAGAAAAGGAAATGGGTAGAGAAAACTCCTTGTAATGGGTAGCATATGTTTAAAGTGGAAACCAATTTTAAAAGTAACAGAATAATGATAGTAATTCTCTTATTCCCCTATCCTCTAGTTACCCTGCATGAAATAATTTAATATTTGAAAGTAGGCATGACTTTTTCCATTTCACAGATGATAAATTTGAGACACAGAAAGGTTAACAATTTCCCACTGATCTATAATTATGGAAAATTTCACATCTATATGATACACCATCTTTACTTTTTCCACTCTTCATATCAATACCTTTAAAAACTAATACAAAGCTCATGTAAAAATTTATAATTTTTTACCCAAATGAATGTAGTCTCAGGAATTTGTTTTTTCAGATGCTTAGAAGGTTTTTTTTTTCTTATTATTAGAAAAGTTTATAGGATCATCAAAGCATACTACTGAAGGTAAAATATTGAGCACAAAGTATATCATATTGATTTAAAAATAATAACTGCTGTTGCAGCACAATATATAATGGGTATATCAGTATATTCTTTAGGTTATTTTAATTTTTAGCTTCAAAATCAATTTTTATAAATATTTAGCATCTGAAAAATTTAGCTCAGACTCTGAAAGTCATGTTAGGGAGTGAAGGGAGTATAAATATTTTATCAGATGAAAATAGACTTCACTGGATATTTCAGAGTGTGTGTGTATGTGTGTGTCCATGTGGGATGTGTGTGCATGTGTGTTTGTGTATGTGTGTATTGTGCAGGTTTTAGCCTATCAATAAGTAGTGTTGTGGTTGGACCAGCTTCTGTGGCTCCTATTATGATTGTGAGATGGCCTTCAGTAAAAACCATCAGGAAACTGAAAAAAAAAAAAATTGAGATTTATTACTGGCAAGACCTGGAAATTACACAGCACACCTGGGGCCATACAACAAGGTCAAGAGTAGAGAGAAAGAAAGAGCACAGGGGCCTAGAATTCTGCTTTAATTGGAATCGAGGGTGATGGTCTAGGTTTTTGTGTGTTCACGCATTATTGATGAATTTAAAACATAGCAGAATTTACTGTATAGAAAGAGAACCAAAACCAAGTAGCCCATATGGTCAGTTACTGAAATCAGCCAAGATTCTAAAACAAAAGAGGCTCAGTTTGGGAAGCTGACATGGCCCTTTTCTAGTCCTGTAGTTGGTGATATGTTTAACCTTTGAAGCAGCTGCCTCTGAACAGATGTGTCTGCAATCAAAGCTTAAGTCAGGCAGTTGCACTACAAAAAAAGAATAGGAAAAAAAAAAGAACAACAACAACAACAAAAAACTGTCAGGGCTTTTGCTCCAGTGTGTGTGTGTAAGTTCTGGTGGCAATAATATCCCCCATAATATCTCTGCTTTTTCATTATCCTAGCAATGTATCTGGGGAAAAATCTAGAAGGGGCTTGATATCTGAAGATTCGTGTTTGAAATTTCCCTAGAAGATATTAATAATACATACCTAAGATAAGATATTCTGATGATAAATATAACATGATAAAGAAATGAGAAGAAGATGGAGGTTAATAAAATGATATTAAGACAATCTTGGTCTGTCTGAGAAAAAGAAGGAATAGAATAGATAGCTTATCATAGCAATGGATCTCATAATATGCAATATACTCATTCTCACTTCTGCCTTCAGGGAGCATTAGGATTTCAAAGATAGTCTGTGGAAAATGAGAAATAGGTTCAGGAAATCTAGGTTAACATTTCCTCACCATTGTAATTTTGAAAAAAATCTTTACGCTTTCTGATTCACCAGTTAGCATCATCTTTGTCATCAGCAAACACAATAATTACTCAAGAAGGTTGAACGAATATCTTGGGGTTGTGTTTTGGTTCACTAACGAACACCATGGACTATGTCTATGAAAGGCAAGCAACACATTGCTAGGTACACGCAAAAGAATCTTAACATACACCCGTTGACTGAAATATTTTTTAACATTGCCATTTATTTGCCTCAAATCTGAACACGTAATCCCCAACCACAAAAAAATGGGTTTATTTTTGCATGCATTTAAACTACTGATTTAGCATGTACTGGTGGCTCAGAGGTTAAAGCATCTGCCTGCAATGCAGGAGACCTGGGTTTAATCCCTGGGTCGGGAAGATCCCCTGGAGAAGGAAATGGCAACCCACTCCAGTATTCTTGCCTAGAGAATCCCATGGATGGAGAAGTCTGGTGGGTTACAGTCCATGGGGTCACAAAGAGTCGGACACGACTGAGCGACTTAACTTTCACTTTCAAACTCCTGATAAATAATGTAACACAAGGTATTACTAGCCAAATAATGGTTCTGCCAGGCTATAATAATTATCTAGAATTCATTTATAAACACTTCTGATTAGAGATCTCTAACTTTATCACCAAGTTACTCAAGGATAAGTCCTTGAATCAGATACACACACTCAATAATGTGTTGTTTAAAATTATTTGATTTGAATTCCTTATAGTCTGGGAAATTAAAAGGTGTTTAGAAGTATTTTGCCTCATTAATTCCAATTCTTTACTGAACAGTACAATTTGTGTATTCAAATTCCTTGAATTCAACATTTCTACTACCTCAAATTCAATGTGTCTTAAACTGAAATTGTTTTCTTCATTGTCCAAGTAGTAATCCTTTAAAATTATCTCCCTTTATAACCACAAGTCTCATATTTTCCTGTTTTCCTGGGTTTTTAAATCTTTGTATAGACTCTCTTTTGACATCCTTCTTCCTTATCCTTTTCTTTCAATTCCCTCTGCTACTTCTGCAGTCAAACCTTTCCGTTTTGATGAAAACTATTTCTTTGTCTCTCTACTCTTGAGATATTTTCTGGTAGAACCATGCCTTCTTAATATTCAACTTTGCACTCATGTACTTCATTTATTCATTAATTAATTCATTCCACGTATGTGTTTAATTGATATAAAAATAAAATACAGTAGCTTATGGAAGACTTCATGGTCAGGGAAGAATTTACAAAAGAAATTATATTACAGCTGAGATTTGAAGAATGTGTAGCAAATAAATATAGGAATAATAGAAGTAGAAAAGACCCAGGGACTCAAAGGGGCTTGAAAACTTTGAAGCACACACAGAAGAAGAGAGCAAGATACAGTGAGGTTGCAGAGAAAGGGTGGAATTTCTGCTTCAGGTTTCTTTGTTTTCCAGATAAAAGCAAATTCCTTAAACTGGCATCAAAGGATCTTCTACATTTTGTGTTCTCTTTCTATTTGAACTAAGATAACATGTCATAGGGATGAAATAGAGGAGGAATCTAAAAGACTTGGGCTTGAATTGTATTTTCAATACTTGCTGTGTAATTTGGGGCAAGTACTATTACTTCTTTGATAACTGGCAAGTTACTATCTGATTCTAAACTGTAAAATAGAAATAATAATACTTTTTAAGGGAGCTGTGGATATAGAATAATTTAACATACTTGAGGTCTCCCACTTGTGTTATTACTAAATAAGGTAATACATAAAATAAGCAAAATTTCCTATATTAACAAAGCTCAATAGAGGTAATATTACTTTTACTCTATTTGCATTCAGTGTCAGAACACCAGAGCCAATTTCTTCTACACACTATACAATTAATTTTTATCTCATTTTTTATGCTTGAATTGCATTATTTTTCTTATGAAGATTTTTAAAATTAATTTTTATGGGAGTATACTTGACTTACAATGTCTTATGAAGATTTTGATGATTATCTGTCCATGCTTGTATACCTTCAGTTCTTTGAGAGAATAATTTACTCTCATCACCTTTATATGTCACCTGCTTTTAGTTTGTTAGTATTTCCCCAGATACATACATGCTTCATATCACTTAGGCCTCAAAAACATGTTATCTCCTCAGTGAAGGTCTAAAGATTTCTTAAACTAAAATAATAACTACTAAAAACCCCATCATTCCCTTTGCCCTTACTCAATTAAATTTTGAATCATAGCATTTTTCATTAAATGAATAGTATCAATTTATTTTTGTACAGTGGTTCATCTTTATTACTTATCTCTCACTACAATGCCTATACCATGAACATATGATTTCTTGCTCTTTTGATCTGTGGATATCCCCAGACTTGAGAATAGTGCACTTCTGGTGCCTGTTAAATATTTTAATTCATCAGTTAGAAAGTATTTTCCTTCTTGTTCAGTTCAGTTCAGTTCAGTCGCTCAGTCGTGTCCAACTCTTTGCAACCCCATGAATTGCAGCACGCCAGGCCTCCCTGTCCATTGGGTTAGCTTAATGGAATAACTGTGAGATAAGTTTTTTTTTTTTTAAGTATTATAGGTAAGATTAGATTTTTTTAAATATTAGAGGAACATAAAAGTAAGAGTGATGACTGAATATTTTATACAGTGATGACTTACCAAATTATTGTAAATTTTTTACTTAAAAATTTGATTTTGTGATAAACAAAAATGTACCATAGAGGAATGTTCCTGAAAGATTCTGTTCTATCGATATTCTCCACTTATCTGAAGCCATATTTTGATTACACTGACAAATAGAAATAAAAGTATTTACTTCAGAAAAGCCTTTAAAGCAGTTTAGGAAATGGGTGAAGAAAATAATAATCCTTACTTTAAATATTTCAAAAAGCATTTTTAAGGACTTCCCCTCATGGTCCAGTAGTTAAGACTCCATGTTCCCAATGCAGGAAGCCTGAGTTCTATCCCCAGGCAGGGAAGTAGATCGCATATGCCTCTAAGAGTTTACATGCCATAATGAAAAGATCCTGCATGCTGGAAACTAAGACCTGGAGCAGCCAAATAAATAAATATATTAAAAGAAAATTAAAAACCTATCATATTTACCTTTATATTTTTCTTCATTAATTGAAGCAGAAAATAAAGATATTTGAAAGTAGCAATGTATCACCCTTATTGCCTTATATTTTAATCTTGCAAAATTGTTCTTCTAATATTATATTATTGGGATGGATAATTCTTTGATATTCACTGACCGCTAACAATTCAGCACTATCTTTATGTGCTTTAGTATTCAAAAAAACTAATTTATTTTAAAAATAGTGAGAAAAGAAGAGCCATGGTTTAATTCCTGGGCCTGCAGCTTACTACATGTGTTAACTTGTACAAATGATACCATGATATCTCTTGGCCACCATTTCTCTTCTCTCTAAAGCTGGACAGTGCTCAATTTAGCTGTTTATTGTGGAGATTGCTAAAGTAATGTAACAAAAGTGTGATATGACTCACCACATCCTCAATAAAAAGCTTACTTACAACCTTTCAATTTTCTTTCCATTATTAACAACAGTCATGAATGTTTCCAATCACGTAGCAGATGCTCTTTTATTTTCTTTAATTTCCTTCTCCATCTCTTAAATATGATTTTGCTTTGTGTGTTTTTGAATTGCACTAGGTATTTTTAAAAATGTGATGCAACAATGAAAAATGGAATAGTAGCTATAAGAAGATATTTTCTATTGCACTCCCAAATTGCCAAGTCAATACCACATCAATATTTTCATAAAGTACTTTCTTATTTTCAATTTAGATGCTTATATTAATAATGCAAGTGAGGCTTTTTACAAGTCCTGCTTTTCAAATCTATTAATTTTCAGAGAAAGAAATGAGATAAAGCTTTAATTTGCTTCCTACAGGGAAGATTAAATTGGTCCATTTTATTTTTTTATTTCATTATTGACATCTTTTGTCAAAAAGAAGCATTATTTTTAATGCCAATCCCCAGGTGTGGAAAATACACAATTGAATTTACACTAGTATTACTTTAAAAAATCATAATTACAACCCTGTCCTTAAAATTGTAATTTATTGTCTGGAATTGATATAGTGTTAACCTTGCTAAAATTTTGAATTTTATAAAAGAGGCTGGAGACTATCTTTTGAGATTAGCAACCATATTGTCTTCTCAAATGCATGCACATATCACTTAATGGCTTCAGCAGTTAAGCCAATATGTAGCAATAAATTGTAAGACAGTGAAGGTGACATCAAGGTTTGAATGTGTTAAACATATACATAGACAAAAGGAGACAGAGAGAAGGACTCAGCAATACAGGTTATGTTTTGAATTGGGATAAATATAGAGGAAATATTTTCCTGTAATTTCTGTGTCAGAGTGTGTGCTAAAGAATAAATAGCAGATAAAAACATGCTTGAAAATTGGAATGGAATGTTAACAATTCCAAAAGAAAACAACTATGGATTACTGAGGAAAAAATATACATATTAAGAAATGTGCACAGTGCCAGAATACCTAGTGGTCTAAAGTTAAAGAGGCCATGAATGGATGAGATGACATCTTCATTTATTTTTGTTAGCGTCTTATTTGGCTCAAAATGTATTAACTGATTCTTAATATTGACAAGAACTTAGTTATACAGGGACTTCCTTGTAGCTCAGTCAGTAAGGAATCTACCTGCAGTGCAGGAGACTTAAGTTTGATCCCTGGGTTAGGAGAATCCCCTGGAGAAGGAAATGGCAACCCACTCCAGTATCCTTGCCTGGAAAATCTCATGGACAGAGGAGCCTGGTGGGCTGCAGTCCATGGGGTCTCGAAGAGTTGGGCACGACTGAGCAGCTAACACTTACTTACTTATCAGTTATACTATTGTTAAAAAGAATCCTGTAGATAATCTAATTTGACTAATCATCAATTTTTAAAAGTACTACAACAGCTGAAAAGAGCACAAAACATCTAGGGTGGGGGAAAAAATGTCTAAGGCCTCAGAAAACATGGCATTAGAATAGAGATGAGACATAATTCCAAGTAACTATTATATAAACTATCAAATAAGTGCCAAAAAAAGGGAAAAAAAAAAAAAAAAAAGAAGTGCTTTACAAGAAGAGCCAGCAATTTTTTTGCAATGATTTGATAGGGACAAAAAAGTCTGTGGAATCAAATGACAAATGTGTTGGACTTGAAGACATATACAAGATGTGACTGTCAGAGTTGGAGAGGGAGGGCTTTCCGGGAGGGCTTTCCAGGAAGCCCTAGTGGTAAAGAACCCATCTACCAATGCAGCAGACATAAGTGATGTAGATCCTGTCACTGAGTTGGGAGGATCCCCTGGAGAAGGGAATGGCAGCTCACACCAGTATTCTTGCCTGGAGAATCGCATTGTCAGAGGAGCCTAGTGGGCTACAGTTCATAGGGTTGCAAAGAGTTGCACGTGACTGAAGTGACTTAGCATGCATGCATTCATAAAGGAGAGGGAAAGTCTGTTAAGTTAAAGAAATTGCATTCCTATACACTAATGATGAGAAAATAGAGAAATTAAGGAAACAATTCCATTCACCATTGCAATGAAAAGAATAATATACTTAGGAATATATCTACCTAAAGAAACTAAAGACCTATATATAGAAAACTATAAAACACTGGTGAAAGAAATCAAAGAGGACACTAATAGATGGAAAAATATACCATGTTCATGGATCAGAAGAATCAATATAGTGAAAATGAGTATACTACCCAAAGCAATCTACAGATTCAATGCAATCCTTATCAAGCTACCAGCGGTATTTTTCACAGAGCTAGAACAAATAATTTCACAATTTGTATGGAAATACAAAAAAACTCAAATAGCCAAAGCAATCTTGAGAAAGAAGAATGGAACTGGAGGAATCAACCTGCTTGTCTTCAGGCTCTACTACAAAGCCACAGTCATCAAGACAGTATGGTACTGGCACAAAGACAAAATATAAATCAATGGAACAAAATAGAAAGCCCAGAGATAAATCCACACACCTATGGACACCTTATCTTTGACAAAGGAGGCAGGAATATACAATGGATTAAAAATCTCTTTAACAAGTGGTGTTGGGAAAACTGGTCAACCACTTGTAAAAGAATGAAATTAGAATACTTTCTAACACCATACACAAAAATAAACTCAAGATGGATTAAAGATCTAAATGTAAGACCAGAAACCATAAAACTCCTAGAAGAGAACATAGGAAAAGCACTCTCTGACATACATCACAGCAGGATCCTCTATGATCCACCTCCCAATATTGGAAATGAAAGCAAAAATAAACAAATGGGACCTAATTAAGCTTAAAAGCTTCTGCAAGATCAAAAGACAGCTTTCAGAATGGGAGAAAATAATAGCAAATGAAGCAATACTTTCTAACACCATACACAAAAATAAACTCAAGATGGATTAAAGATCTAAATGTAAGACCAGAAACCATAAAACTCCTAGAAGAGAACATAGGAAAAGCACTCTCTGACATACATCACAGCAGGATCCTCTATGATCCACCTCCCAATATTGGAAATGAAAGCAAAAATAAACAAATGGGACCTAATTAAGCTTAAAAGCTTCTGCAAGATCAAAAGACAGCTTTCAGAATGGGAGAAAATAATAGCAAATGAAGCAATTGACAAACGACTAATCTCAAAAATATACAAGCAACTCCTACAGCTCAATTCCAGAAAAATAAACGACCCAATCAAAAAATGGGCCAAAGAACTAAATAGACATTTCTCCAAACAAGTCCAAAAGGGAATGTTTTCATTAGACATGGCTTTCACTTGATTTTGTATATCCTCCAAGGCAGTAGATGCATTTCCAGACAGGTCAGGGAGGTATACATAACATTCGACTTTAATTATGGTGCAAGTCCCCCTTGGGCTGCTGTGAGTATGTCTAATGTCAAGTCCAAAAGGGAATGCTTTCATTAGACATGGCTTTCACTTGATTTTGTATATCCTCCAAGGCAGTAGATGCATTTCCAGACAGGTCAGGGAGGTATACATAACATTCGACTTTAATTATGGTGCAAGTCCCCCTTGGGCTGCTGTGAGTATGTCTAATGCCATCCTATTTTGAATTACTGCCCTCCTTATCTGAATTTGTTCTTCATTCAAAGCTTGAATGGCTTTTGCACTGTCTAAGAGGGCCTGTTTAGTGAAATTAGTTAAGGCCTCTACCTTAACCTTGATATCCGTTGTCCCTATAGAGGGTACAAACAAAGCAGTAAGATAGCCATACCACTGGAACATGGATTGTGTTCATCTTGCATGCAGATAGGTCAGGTTTATTGGAGGTTGGTGTAGGCTAGGCTTAATACTGCCATGGGCGAAAGTAAGTACTAGTGTGCAATGCCCTACCCAGCCAACTGGTAACCACAGCCATAAGTTAAGCCCACACAGCCACTGGGTCTCATTGGGGGCTACCCCATGAATTGCAGCACGCCAGGCTTCCCTGTTCATCACCAACTCTCAGAATTCACTCAGACTCACCTCCATTGAGCCAGTGATGCCATGCAGTCATCTCATCCTCTGTCGACCCCTTCTCTGACCCCCAACCCTCCCAGCATCAGAGTCTTTTCCATTGAGTCAACTCT
>SJYT01016375.1:154603-174061 GCA_006410635.1 Cephalophus harveyi | reverse complement strand
TATGAAGACCTACAAGACCTTTTAGAACTAACACCCAAAAACGATATCCTTTTCATTATAGGGGACTGGAGTACAAAAGTACAAAGTCAAGAAACACCTGGAGTAACAGGCAAATTTGGCCGTGGAATGCGGAATGAAGCACGGCAAAGACTAATAGTTTTGCAAAGAAAATGCACTGCTCATAGCAAACACTCTCTTCCAACAACACAAGAGAAGACTCTACACATGGACATCACCAGATGGTCAACACAGAAATCAGATTGATTATATTCTTTGCAGGCAAAGATGGAGAAGCTCTATACAGTCAACAAAAACAAGACTGGGAGCTACCTGTGGCTCAGATCATGAACTCCTTATTGCAAAATTCAGACTTAAATTGAAGAAAGTATGGAAAACCACTAGACCATTCAGGTATGAATCAAATCCCTTATGATTATACAATGGAAGTGGGAAATAGATTTAAGGGACTAGATCAGATAGAGTGTCAGGGTCTTGTAAAATTTCCTCCTCATCCTTGGTTACCTTTTGGGCCATCAAGATTTTTCCTTCCTCTCCATGAGTGTAAAAACGGGCCAATTTGGGGTGAGGGGCGGTCTTGGGCTCTTCCCAGCCAAGAGTCTATGTATGAGAATTGGTTGGGCTGTTCGGGCTTTCCCGTAACTATAGGAGAAAGCCTTTATGAGATTTAAGACCATAGTTCCCTCTGGTGGCCAGCCAACTCTCATTGAAGGCCATTTGACTTTACAATGTGTACGGAGCCAGCTTCCCATAGTTTCCATCAAATCCTTTCTTAAAATTCTTAATCATATTCTCCAAAACAGTGGCCTTAGATCCGCTTCCTCTCATTTTCTTACCTCTGTATTCCCACGTCCCAGGGCCTTCCCAAGAAGCCAATCTACGTGTTTCCACTGGCAGGGGAGATGATGGGTTACACAGCAGATGGGTACCTCTTGGGGGAGGGCAGAATACGAGCATGCGGAATGGATATCCTCTTTCTAAAACCCTGTGGTGCCAGCTCGGCACATTACCTAAGACAGTGTGGACACACCTCCTGACTGGCTTTCTTAAACCCTAAGTTCCCTTTCTTTATCCCTGGCGCAGCTGCTGACCTGAGTGCTGAGCAGCCATTGTCGCCAACCTAAACCAGTTTCCTATGCATCTCCCTTCTGATCCCTCCCAGGGAGGGTGATCAGGCCCCCTCTTCCACCCTGCTGGGTGGGCTTCTCCCCACCTGAGCGCTCAGTTCCCTTGCTGCCTTGTTCACTACCTGCTAAAGTGAAGAAACCCGGCGTTGAGAGGCTGAATTCTTCCAGAAGGGCCAGGTGCCTTCCCACCTCTAGGAGATTCATGACACAAAGCCTCAGGGTGGCCTCAGATGAGATCTGTCTCCTCAAAGAGAGGAGTTTCTTGGCCAACGCACCAAATGTTATAGCCACACGTTCCAGGAAACAAGCTCACTCAGAAGGACAATGCAGATAGTGTAGTGCAGTTTATTACACTAGGGGGCCCAAGGCAGGGTCTCCTCTTAGCCAAGGACCCCGACCAGCAGTTGTGAAAATCTTTTATACCCCATGTGTACGTACCCGAACCCACCACCCCAATTTCCTTGAGACTTACATAAAACGAAGGGTAAATACAATCACAATAATCCCATTATTCAAGTGTTATCAAGTGTTAGGTGTTCAAACAGTTAATAATCAATAAGCCTGCGGTTACATCCCTCCCAATAGATACAGAAGGAATTTATGACCTGTTCAGAGGCAGGGGTGATTAGAGTATGTTTTCTCTTAGGCGATAAGTAACCTGGATGTGATCTTCAAGATTCTCTTGTCCAGATGGGGTCTTATCCTTCTACTGTAGTTTCCATAGGCACTAAGCACAGAGTCCAGAGTCCACTGGAGAGTGGTCAAGCATGCTCAGCATGAACAGGCCTAAGATGGAGTCCAGGCCCTATGAATTCCTTCTTCAATATGATTTCCAATTCCGATTTAATGTTTCATGTCATATCAAGGCAAAATATTTTCTCTTTAAAATTCAATAATTACAAGTAAATTTATGAGTGTGCATATGTTTGTTTGTTGTAGCATAGCTTCTTTATCTGCACGAGCACAAAGTTCACAAATTGGCTGAATTCTGGAAGAATTTGTCTCATAGATAAAGTTTGAATTGGTATAAACAATTATATGGAAGGATGGCTAGACAGGTACATAGATACAGAAGTAAAGAAGCAGAGATTTTGAGACAGAGAGCTGTACATGTAGATGGAGCCTGCATTTTTCAATATGCCTTTGTTGCTGATACTCCATGTTATACATACTGGTCTATTGACCTTCATTATATTATTCTTGAAACTTACATAAAACTTACATAAAACGAAGGGTAAAACTGTTTCTCAGTTTTTTTTTTTTTCCTCCTTTATTAAAAAACAGCTCAACAGCTCTATAGTATTTGGTAAACTAGATCTTCAAAATAATTTTAAGAGCATAATAAAAAAGATTTTCCTCTTGTTCACACCATATTCCAGTGTCCTTTCCTGAAGGCATAGGAACATATTCATGTAGCCTTCTGGTGTTTGGGACCATTGATCTAAATAGTTTTAATATAGGGTCAAAAATTCCCGAGGTTTGAACCTTTCTAATTAGCTTGTTTACATGAATTTCTGGACCACTATATGAAACTTCCTTTAAGGCACAATTATTTGTTGTTGTTTTTGTTTGTTTTGTTTGTTTGTTTGTTTTAATTTCCTTCAGTAAGGGAAGCCTTAGGGTCTTCCGAGGTGGACTAGTGGTAAAGAATCCACTTGCCAGTGTAGGAGACACAAGAGAATGTGTCATATTCCTGGGTTGGGAGATCCCCTGGAGGAGGAAATGGCAACCCACTCCAGTATTCTTTCCTGGAGAATCCCAAGGACAGAAAAGCCTGGGCTACAGCTCATAGGGTTGCAAAGAGTCGGACATGACTGAGTGGGTTCACATGCACACACACACACACACACACACACACACACACACACGAGGGAAACCTTACACAGAAGCCTGATACGTCTGCTACATGAATATGTTCCTATGCCTTCAGGAAAGGACACTGGAATATGGTGTGAACAAGAGGAAAATCTTTTTTATTATGCTCTTAAAATTATTTTGAAGATCTAGTTTACCAAATACTATAGAGCTGTTTTTTAATAAAGGAAAAAAAAAAAAAAAAAAAACAACTCAGAAACAAGTCAGCCTGACCACCAGAAACTGACTGTTAAGCAGTATCCTCTAAACATCTCAGAAAAGGTTATTAGTCATCTGACTTACAGAAAGACTGGTTTTAACTTGACAAAGATTTAAATACCTTTTAATTTTTAATGTAAATTAGTAGGAATTGTACAAATGTAGGGAAGTCAAGGACTATTTATCAACAAATTTAGTGAAAGTACCACTTTTGAAAGGGATATTACAGGACATCAAGCTGGAGGAATGGGTAAAAGCAGGTTAGCAAAGGCCTTGAACATCAAGCTAAAACATTTTCAGTAGGCAATGAAATATGTAGCAAAGACAACAACTAGCACCAATTAATTTACTGCTTTCACTGTGGCAACCACTGCATTTCCTCCTGTGTAAATCTCACAAGCAAATTATGAAATTGATGCTTTTATACCATTTTGCAACAATAAAATCAGAGGGAAAGAAAAGCAACTTATTTCAGTTAGGTCAGTTCAGTCGCTCAGTCGTATCTGACTCTTTGTGACCCCATGAGTCACAGTACGCCAGGCCTCCCTGGCCATCACCAACTCCCGGAGTTCACTCAAACTCACGTCCATTGAGTCGGTGATGCCATCCAGCCATCTCATCCTCTGTTGTCCCCTTCTCCTTCTGCCCCCAATCCCTCCCAGCATCAGAGTCTTTTCCAATGAGTCAACTCTTCCAATGAGGTGGCCAAAGTACTAGAATTTCAGCTTTAGCATCATTCCTTCTAAAGAAATCCCAGGGCTGATCTCCTTTAGAATGGATTGGTTGGATTTCCTTGCAGTCCAAGGGACTCTCAAGTCTTCTCCAACACCACAGTTCAAAAGCATCAATTCTTTAGCACTCAGCTTTCTTCACAGTCCAACTCTCACATTCATACATGACCACTGGAAAAACCATAGCCTTGACTAGATGGATCTTTGTCGGCAAAGTAATGTCTCTGCTTTTTAATATGCTATCTAGGTAAAGGAAATGGCAACCCACTCCAGTATTCTTGCCTGGATAATCCCATGGATGGAGGAGCCTGGTAGGCTACAGTCCACGGGGTCACAAAGAGTCGGACACGACTGAGCGACTTTGCCTAGGTTGATCATAACTTTCCTTCCAAGGAGTAAGCGTCTTGTAATTTCATGGCTGCAGTCACCATCTGCAGTGATTTTGGAGCCCCCAAAAATAAAGTCTGACACAGTTTCCACTAGAGATGCACATTTGTTGCTGCTGCTGCTAAGTTGTTTCAGTCGTGTCCGACTCTGTGTGACCCCATAGACGGCAGCCAGCCAGGCGCCCCGTCCCTGGGATTCTCCAGGCAAGAACAATGGAGTGGGTTGCCATTTCCTTCTCCAATGCATGAAAGTGAAAAGTGAAAGTGAAGTCTCTCAGTTGTGTCCGACTCTTCGCGACCCCATGGACTGCAGTCTGCCAGACTCCTCCGCCCATATGATTTTCCAGGCACGAGTACTGGAGTGGGGTGCCATTGCCTTCTCCGAGAGATGCACATTTATAAGTAGCCAAATCAAGGTTTGCCTTCATATGTATTGTTCTTCAAATCCGAGAATTCTTCGCACTTTGGTGAAACTGGACTCATGAAATAGTTCTTACCACTATATTACATTCTTTTGAATTGATGAATATGCCTTACCTTAGATGTAATTGATCCATACATTTTCTTGTTTCCTTTAACTCTGACTTGACTTATTGGAAATTTGTATATCTAACAAATAAATTTTTTCATTGCCTGATATCTGTGGTCATGTATGGATGTGAGAGTTGGATAACTGAACTGAACTGATATCAGAAAAGGATCTAGATTCTTCACATATAATTGGGAAGTATATTTCATTGATACTGAATTTCAGTATAAATTATGAGTTTCAGACTCATGCACATCATGTCATCTTTATATTGAGCTGGCCAAAGCAATTATTCAGGTTTTTCCATAACATCTTACAGAAAATCCCAAACGAACTTTTTGGCCAACCCATATGTTGCATTCCCTCTACATTTAAGGTTACTTTACTTCTCTCAATATATTTTCCTACTATTCATTAGTGTACTACATATTTTGAGTTAATAGACTCAATATTGATTGTGCTTATGGGGTTTAGAGCTGGTGCTAAAAAATATGAATCAATATCTTTCACTCCATTTTCCCCTCCAGTGTGATTTGGCTATATGCACTTTAGTATAAACAGTCACAGGCTGGTTATAAATCTTTCTACCTATCTTTCTACTGACAGTTCTGCAACCAGGTTGGTGGGTTTGCCCAAGGGAAATGAAAGCAGGGCAACTCTCGGTCATGACATGCATTCCAACTGCAAGTGCTTACAGCTGGAATGTGCCTGCCTTTTAAGGAACAGAAGTAAATGTCCACAGAGAGCTATTTTAAAAGATGCAATTCAACTATAAATGTATCCATGCATTTCTGTTTAGGGACTTTAAATTAAATTACCATTTAAAGTTAACATAGATATCTTATTAATGGGATTGAGGCTGTCAGCTTTTGAGTGTTTAAAGAGCAGGCCAAGAATGTTTAAGTAAAGAAGCAGTGTATATAATTGTAGTTGTGTGCAAATATGATTATACATGGCTATCACATCTCACTTGCTAAGAGCACATATTTTATCAATTCTCTATGAAAGTAAGACATAATGACAATAAAAACCAATTCTATAAATTGCATGTGTTAATAAACATTAGGCAAACCAAATGTGCCACCTTTCAGAAATGAAATAACTTAAAATTACATAGGGCTTTTACTTCTTTTTTGGTCACGCCTCACAGCTCGCAGAGTCTTATTTCCTCAAGCAAGGATAGAACCTGGGGCCATTGTGGTGAAAACACTGAGTCCTAATCACTGGATCACCAGAGAATTCCCAGTTTTTACTTTTTAAAGTACTTTCAGGTCACTGTGACAAGTAATCTGGTTGTTTTAAAGGTGAAGTTCACTTTTGTCCATAGTTTCTGGTCTGACCTTTGACATGCATCTTTGAGGATTAGGGATATAGTATCTCCTTGAATAACATTTCCTCTGGAGAAGCTAATGAGGCAAGAAAAGCTCAAATGTAACTTTCATCTCAAGATAACCACATTTTGAGTAATCTGTCCTGACTGTATAATCTATTTTAATAGAAATATTGAAGTGAAAGCTCCAATAGATTGGTCACCTATTGCCAAGAGCAAACTCATTGGAAAAGCCTCTGATGCTGGGAAAGATTGAGGGCAAGAGGAGAAGGGGGCGACAGAGGATGAGATGACTAGATAACACCACCAACTCAATAGACATGAGTCTGAGCAAACTTTGGTACCTGCCTCATTGATTAAATTATTTAATCAATGGCAACCCAGAATGTCAACTTCCAGGAGAAAATGGTTAAGAATGTAGTATATGCAGAGGTGAAGTTTATGGTAAACTGAATTTGACTGCCAGGATTCACATTCCTGCTCTGACACTCTCTAAATTAAGCTTGAACACAAATTTTATTCTTTAAATATTAGTTTCCTTATTTTCAAAACAAAGATAACATTTTGACCCACATACATTTGTGACTGTGTAAATTAAACATGAAAATATGAGACACTTAACATAGCAGCAAACTAAATGCACTGCCATCAATGGATTTCCATGTTACATTTGTAAAGAATGAAAACCAAAATAAATTTGGTGTTTTATTGTTTGTTTAGTTTATATGGGATATATTTTGGTCTCTTATTTAATGAGGGCTTTTGACTGTCAAAAGCTATCACATGAATGTTTAGTATCAAAGTTCCCCAGACTGTTGTCTTTCTCAAAGGCAGATGGTAAATCTGTCAGCAGTAGCATTCAGAACAACAGCGACCCAGATGCTTTTAAGCACTGTGTGTGAAGCTGCTCCTCCCACGAAGAGCACCATTGGGCAAGATGCCAAAGGAAGGTCCCCAAGGCAATTTGGCTGCTTCTGAATCCAACTCTGGCTGTCTGGAAAGTCAGATGAATCCAGCTCACTTAGCCATACACAATTTAATGCAAAGAATATGCTCCTTATTTATAATCAAGCCAATCTTCCATACTTCAACATAGCTACACTCTTAGAAGACTAATGCTTGTTCTTTCATCTTTATTGTGAGGAGAGGGAAGTTTTGTATTATTTTATAGATATCAGTGTTCTATGTGAAAAACTTAAACCTATTAGATCTAGTGCTGACTCATCTGTAATTATTTTGCACATGTACAACTACGTTTAGTGATTCATTATTAATCCAATATTTAAGAGTCCCTAGGTGTGACTTGGATGCAGTCTCCAAAATGAGAGAATGATCTCTGTTCGTCTCCAAGGCAAACCACTCAATNTAGATCTAGTGCTGACTCATCTGTAATTATTTTGCACATGTACAACTACGTTTAGTGATTCATTATTAATCCAATATTTAAGAGTCCCTAGGTGTGACTTGGATGCAGTCTCCAAAATGAGAGAATGATCTCTGTTCATCTCCAAGGCAAACCATTCAATATCACGGTAATCCAAGTCTATGCCCCTACCAGTAACACTGAAGAAGCTAAGTTGAATGGTTCTATGAAGACCTACAAGATTTTTTAGAACTAACACCCAAAAAAGATATCCTTTTTATTACAGGGGACTGGAATGCAAAAGTAGGAAGTCAAGAAACACCTGAAGTAACAGGCAAATTTGGCCTTGGAGAATGGAATGAGCAGATCACAGGCTAATAGAGTTTTGCCAAGAGAACACACTGGTCATAGAAAACAACCTTTTCCAACAGCACAAGAGAAGACTCTACATACGGATATCACAAGATGGTCAACACTGAAATCGGATTGATTGTATTCTTTGCAGCCAAAGATGGAGAACGTCTATACAGTCAGCAAAAACAAGACAGGGAGCTGACTGTGGCCCAGATCATGAACTCCTTATTGCCAAATTCAGACTGAAATTGAAGAAAGTAGGGGAAATGCTGGTTTTAGAAAAGGCAGAGGAACCAGAGATCAAATTGCCAACATCCACTGGATCATGCAAAAAGCAAAAGAGTTCCAGAAAAACATCTATTTCTGCCTTATTGACTATGCCAAAGCCTTTGACTGTGTGGATCACAATAAACTGTTGAAAATTCTGAAAGAGATGGGAATACCAGACCACCTGACCTGCCTCTTGAGAAATCTGTATGCAGGTCAGGAAGCAACAGTTAGAACTGACATGGAACAACAGATTGGTTCCAAATAGGAAAAGGAGTACATCGAGGCTGTATATTGTCACCCTGCTTATTTAACTTCTATGCAGAGTACATCATGAGAAATGCTGCACCAGATGAAGCACAAGCTGGAATCAAGATTGCCAGGAGAAATATCAGTAACCTCAGATATGCAGAAGACACCACCCTTATGGCAGAAAGTGAAGAGGAACTAAAAAGCCTCTTGATGAAAGTGAAAGAGGAGAGCGAAAAAGTTGGCTTAAAGCTCAACATTCAGAAAACGAAGATCATGGCACCTGGTCCCATCACTTCATGCGAAATAGATGGGGAAAGAGTGGAAACAGTGTCAGACTTTATTTTTCTGGGGTCCAAAATCACTGCAGATTGTGACTGCAGCCATGAAATTAAAAGACACTCCTTGGGAAAAAAGTTATGACCAACCTAGATAGCATATTCAAAAGCAGAGACATTACTTGGCCAACAAAGGTCTGTCTAGTCAAGGCTATGGTTTTTCCGTGGTCCTGTATGGATGTGAACATTGGACTGTGAAAGCTGAGTGCCAAAGAATTGATGCCTTTGAACTGTGGTGTTGAAGAAGACTCTTGAGAGTCCCTTGGACTGCAAGGAGATCCAACCAGTCCATTTTAAAGGAGACCAGTCCTGGGTGTTCATTTTAAGGATTGATGCTAAAGCTGAGACTCCAATATTTTGGTCATGTCATACGAAGAGTTGACTCATTGGAAAACTCTGATGCTGGAAGGGATTGGGGGCAGGAGGAGAAGGGGATGACAGAGGATGAGATGGCTGTATGGCATCACCGACTCAATTGATGTGAGTTTAAGTGAATTCCGGGAGTTGGTGATGGACAGGGAGGCCTGGCGTGCTGCAATTCATGGGGTTGCAAAGAGTCGGACATGACTGAGCGACCGAACTGTACTGAGATGTGATCTGAACTTTGTACAATGATATAGTAAACAAAGAAGACCTACTCATAAATGCTCAGTAAAGTCCTCAGACTCTTGTTAAATATGGCTGGAATAGTCTAAAAAAATGATAAAGAAGTAGAAAACAATGTCATTTAATAGAAGTAAAATAATGTTTGTATTTATACAAATATCCCCTATATTTAAAGAACATGCATTTAAAGTACAAAGCTTAGTGAAGAGCTACTTAAAGCTTCAGTAATAATAAACAGAACTGAAATACTCATTGCATATTTACTGTACATTTAGTACTGCTCTAGACACTCAGGAATCATATTGTGTAAACTTAAAAAGAAAATTTTAAAAAGCTTTATGATCCTTTGTGCAGGAAAAGGAACTTGACCGTGGCTATAGAGCTATAGTAGGTGCTACAGGGTAAATTTGAATCCTGGGAGCTTCTTGTTCCAAAGACAGTATCCTTTTGATGATACCATCCAAAGAAGAAAAAAGAGATTTTTACTTTTTACTGTGATGTGTTCCTCATGTTTGAAGGCAGAATTTATTAAAACAAACAAACAAAACAAAAAAAACCCCACTATCAAGACAACTAGCCTCATGCTGAAGCTATGGGTGGAAGTCTAGAGGAGTTTGCAGTAGAAATCACTGACTTTAATTACTGACTATATGACATCTCTAGAATACTCTGTCCCTCTCTATGAAACAAGATAAAATTACTTGTCTTAGAGGGGTGTGGCAAGGACTAAAGAGGATAATTAAGGGTTGTGTGGTATCAGGGATATACAGACTGAAAAGTGGAGCTCAGAGGATTTAAATAACTCAGTTAGGGTCACATATATTACTGGCAAAGCTGTCTTCAAAGTCATGTCTTCCAGGTGCCTTCAAACTGAGATATTATATATTGCAATAGTAGATTATATAACATGAATCTTTTAGAAATTCATTAGATAGCATTCACTGTCGTAAGCATGACGATTTTATTAAAAACAATCAAATAATAAAAGGAAACAATATCCTACAGAATGCTTAATAAAATTACTATAATGTAAGATGTTGCTTATGCTAAATGGGTGCCATCATATATCCAGCAGAGATATTATAGCCAAAGAAGTAAAAGAGAAGTCTGGAAAGACATACCAAATTATAGCTTACTTTTATTTCTTTCATCATGTTTTTCTTATCTGTAGCTTGTATCTATATATTTTCCACAATGAAAACATATTACTTGGATTCTTACTCAAGGAACATGATCTGAAAGTAATCACATTCTGAGTCTCAATTTCATTCTGAATATGCTTTTTCATTACATCCTGCTCATTTTATCTTGAAAGCTGAAATGTTCTTAAACTTCTAATTTACATTGCAAGTTAATTTTTTGTTGGTGCTTATTGATGTTACCAGAATGTTATTAAGGTAACACCAAGGATTAAACCCTGCCATGCCTCAAGGAGAAAACTGAGCTCAGGACTTAGATGTGGAAATAAATGTTGCCTCTTACTATCCATGGTATTAATTCTCAGTTATGCATGTTACACTCCTTTAAGGTATCAGTGAATATCCAGATTCAATGGCCCATTCTCAGAGATTTTTATCTGGTAGATTTAGGATGGATGGCAGACTCTATATTTTTTGTAAAGTTCTCATCTGATTCTGGCAAAAGGGCCTTAAAGTCTCTCAATTCTCCCTAAGAATTGGCCTTCCAACTACTGTGGCATATCAGTGAGTAAAGCATCTCAGTCATGTATCCATGCACAAAGAAGCAGGTAACTGAAAGTTATTGTACCAGAAGAAGAGTTTCTTATTATATCAAGATGAACTTGATTAACTCACAGTAATACAAACCCCCAATATGTCAGTGACTTACAATATTTTTTTTTTTCTTCATTCATGGAATAGGCACAACAAAGAACAACATTGGCACTATGCTTGTAGTCACTCAAAGACTCAGACAGATAGACTTTTTCAAATTCTTGTCAGCAGTGGTAAGAGAAAAAGACAGATCACAAAACAGCACTTAAAGCTTCTGTAAGAAAGGGCACCAGCACTTCTACTTATATTTTATGTCAGAAGAAATCATACAGCCATGCTAAAATCAAGTGGGGTGGGAAAATCCAATTGGATCATGTGTCATGATCATGTGTCATGATCATGTGTCATCTTCCATCATTGGAAGATGGCTAGAATAATGAATATTTCAATGCCAGACTCAAGAAGTTACAACAAAGTATAACAGTTACAAACCCTATGGGGAGGAGTTTCAAAACTCAGAAATTAAATTTTAGCTGTATCACTCTTTGAATCAGGACAAATCTCTTAACCTCCATAAGCCTTAGCTTCCTTATGCCTTTGAATCTCTGAAGTCAGAAACCAATATGAAAAGGTATATAAAGTATGTTGCACAGTGCCTGACATGTAGTATGAAATCATGATAATTAGTCTTATTCATAAATGTGAATTATAATAGATGCATCAAAATATTTATATCCTAAATTGGTGGTGGCTTTCTTGACTATGTCAATGCCTTTGACTGTGTGGATCACAATACACTGTGGAAAATTCTGAAAGAAATGGGAATACCAGACCACCTGACTTGCCTCTTGAGAAACCTATATGCAGGTCAGGAAGCAACAGTTAGAACTGGACATAGAAGAACAGACTTGTTCCAAATATGAAAAGGAGTACGTCAAGTATGTGTATTGTCACCCTGCTTATTTAACTTCTATGCAGAGTACATCATGAGAAACACTGCCTGGAAGACGCACAAGCTGGAATCATGATTGCTGGGAAAAATATCAATAACCTCAGATATGCAGATGATACCACCTTTATGGCAGAAAGAGGAGCTAAAGAGCCTCTTGATTAAAATGAAAGAGGAAAGTGAAAAAGTTGGCTTAAAGCTCAACATTCAGAAAAATAAGATCATGGCATCTGGTCCCATCACTTCATGGGAAATAGATGGAGAAACAGTGGCTGACTTTATTTTCTTGGGCTCCAAAATCACTGCAGATGGTGATTGCAGCCATGAAATTAAAAGATGCTTACTCCTTGGAAAAAAAGTCATGACCAACCTAGACAGAATATTCAAAAGCAGAGACATTACTTTGCCAACAAAGGTCCATCTATTCAAGGCTATGGTTTTTCCAGTGGTCATGTATGGATGGGAAAGTTGGACTGTGAAGAAAGCTGAGCACTGAAGAATTGATGCTTTTGAACTGTGATGTTGGGGAAGACTCTTGAGAGTCCCTTGGACTGCAAGGAGATCCAACCAGTCCATCCTAAAGGAAATCAGGCCTGAATATCCATTGGAAGGACTGATGCTGAAGCTGAAACTCCAATACTTTGGTCACCTCATGCGAAGAGTTGACTCATTGAAAAAGACCCTGATGCTGGGAGGGATTGGGGGCAGGAAGAGAAGGGGACCCCAGAGGATGAGATGGCTGGATAGTATCACCGACTCAATGAACATGAGTTTGGGTAAACTCGGAGTTAGTGATGGACAGGAGGCCTGGCGTGCCGGGATTCATGGGGTTGCAAAGAGTCAGACACGACTGAGCGACTGAACTGAATTGAACTGAAAGTGGTGGTGGTGGTGGTTTAGTTGCTAAGTCATATTTGACTCCTGCTTGTAACTGCCAGGCTCGTCTGTCCATGCAAGAATACTCTAGTAGATTGCCATTCCCTTCTCCAATATTCTAGAGAAAGTTAGCATTATAATGTAAATGATACTCTTTATTACTAATACAATACATATTTTTTTAGCTATTCACTATTCACAAGGTACCAGGTGAGGAAAAGTGAAGGATACAAAAATGAATAATAAACAGTCTCTGATATAAAGAATCTTACCATCTATTTAGAGTCAGGAAACTACACAAAAACACTAGGCAGTCTAGTATGTGATATAATGGAGGAGCCATAGAGAGATATGGAAATGAAATCAGACTTGAGAAAATGGTAAGCCTGTTTTGGAAGAAGTGGCATTTCTTTTAGTACTATGCTGTGAAACATTTAGAAGTCTTTAAAGATAAACTGGTAGCTGGTAAATATAAATGGAGAAACACTGAAAGACAGGTTTTATAGGAAATAGTTCTAAGGAAAATAGATTTAGGTAAATATTAATCAATGATTGATAAGAGATAGATAAATCATAGGATGGAAGGCTATAGGGTATAACCTGCAGACACTCTTACTGAGAGAACAGTAGGCTTAATTAACATCGTGTGCACTCACAACGTGGCTGGAATCTGAGCAATAATTACTGAAGCAGTATAAATTCTAGATTTCCACATGTATCTTTGAGTATTAATAGATAACTAGCACATGTGCATTGTCCTCACTTTAGTAATAAGATTATTCTGTTTTCCAAATGCTATTTTCATGGTGAGTGATGTCTAAGCAGTCAGACCACTTTCCAAACATTACTGTTTCTTCCTTGCTGCACCCTCAGCCCTTGACTTACGGGGAGGAAGTCCTGTGGAGAGATGGAAGTTGCAGAAGAGTGTCTCAGAGATTCAGGTGTATGACAATTTCCATAGATGTCAAGCATGGCAATTTGCCACAGGGGGAAATGAGGTCATTTTGTTCACCATCATCAGGATGTGGTACACAGGTTGTGACCAGACAACTTAATGCTTCTCTCATTCAGTCAGTCATTCTTCTTGTCTTCTAAGTGCTTTGTATTCAGTCATCACTGAACTCTATTAAGTCCTTTGAATACACAGAAACCATTAAGTTATACTATCTTTTTTATTAAATTGAAAGATTGAAATCATTCAAATTCTGCTCATAAATGTCTGCCAGCTAGGGCACTATTTAACTTGATATATAACTTAAATGGGCCCAGACCCCATCAGATATGAAATTGAGGCCTCAAGCTATTATCTACTGCCAGAAAAGAAATTCTCCCTTTTCAGCAGGTGAGGTATTAGATATAAAAACCTTTATTTTCAATTATGGCACTTGAGCTCCTGATTGAACCCATTTTAATGCTGTGTAGGAGGCATGCCAACTTTGCCTGTGATATAAATCAGTCAATTATATTTCTTTTCGATGCTTTTTAATTCATGAGACTTAGGGTTCCTTAACAAGATATTCACATTACAAGATATTCACATTATAAACTCCTATATTCAAAATGTGAACATTATTAAAAAAGGCAAGACAAAAATTCTGATTTAAAAGGTAAAATTAAATGGAGGATAGAAATTACAAAAATATGGTCCACAGACCTAAAAATTGAAATAAGTATTTATAATAACATGTAGCCATTATTTTCCAATACTTTTATTTTTCTGTAAACTTTAAACTTATCTTAAAAATAAAGCCTGTTCAAAACATGCAGCCATCAATTGTTTATGATGTATACCTAGAACAGTCATATCTAGAAAGTTACCTGAATTATATTGGCTACTCTTCACATCCATATTGCAGAATTTCCTGTTCAGTTCAGTTCAGTTCAGTCGCTCATTCATGTCTGATCCTTTGCGACCCCATGGACCACAGCAAGCCAAGCCCCTCTGTTCATCACCAACTTCCGGAGTTTACCCAAACCAATGTCCATTGAGTTGGTGATGCCATCCAGCCATCTCATCCACTGTCGTCCCCTTCTTTTCCTACCGTCAATCTTTCCCAGCATCAGGGTCTTTTCCAATGAGTCAGCTCTTTGTCTCAGGTGCCCAAAGTATTGGAGTTTCAGCTTCAACATCAATCTTTCCACTGAACAGCAAAGACTGATCTCCTTTAGGATGGACTGGTTGGATCTCCTTGCAGTCCAAGGGACTCTCAAGAGTCTTTTCCAACACCACAGTTCAAAAGCATCAATTCTTCGATGCTCAGCTTTCTTTATAGTCTAACTCTCACATCCATACTTGACTAATGGAAAAACCATAGCTTTGACTAGATAGACCTTTGTTGGCAAAATAATGTCTCTGCTTTTTAATATGTTGTCTAGGTTGATTATAACTTTCCTTCCAAGAAGTAAGTGTCTTTTAATTTCACAGCTGCAGTCACGATCTGCAGTGATTTTAGGCGCCCCCCAAAATAAAAAGTCTGACACTGTTTCCACTGTTTCCCCATCTATTTGCCAAGAAATGATGGGACCAGGTGCCATGATCTTATTTTTCTGAATGTTGAGCTTTAAGCCAAATTTTTCACTCTCCTCTTTTACTTTCATCAAAAGGCTCTTTAGTTCTTCTTCACTTTCTGCCGTAAGGGTGGTGTCATCTACATATCTGAGGTTATTGATATTTCTCCCTGCAATCTTGATTCATCCAGCCAAGAGTTTCTCATGATGTACTCTGCATAGAAGTTAAATAAGCAGGATGACAATACACAGCCTTGATGCACTCCTTTTCCTATTTGGAACCAGTCTGTTGTTCCACGTCCAGTTCTAACTGTTGTTTCCTGACTTGCATACAGATTTCTCAAGAGGCAGGTCAGGTGGTCTGGTATTCCCATCTCTTTCAGAATTTTCCACAGTTTATTGTGATCCACACAGTCAAAGGCTTTGGCATAGTCAATAAGGCAGAAATAGATGTTTTTCTGGATCTCCCTTGCTTTTTCAATGATGCAGTGGATGTTGGCAATTTGATCTCTGGTTCCTCTGCCTTTTCTAAAACCAGCTTGAACATCTGGAAGTTCATGGTTCATGGATTGTTGAAGCCTGGCTTGGAGAATTTTGAGCATTACTTTGCTAGCTTGTGAGACGAGTGCAATTGTGCAGTAGTTTGAGCATTTTTTGGCATTGCCTTTCTTTGGGATTGGAATGAAAACCAACCTTTTCCAGTCCTGTGGCCACTGGTGAGTTTTCCAAATTTTCTGGCATATGGAGTGCAGCACTTTCATAGCATCATCTTTCAGGATTTGAAATATCTCAACTGGAATTCCATCACCTCCACTAGCTTTGTTCATAGTGATGCTTTCTAAGGCCCACCTAGTGTGTTGGAGAAGACTCCTGAGAGTCCCTTGGACTTCAAGGAGATCCAACCAGTCCATTCTGAAGGAGATCAGCTCTGGGATTTCTTTGGAAGGAATGATGCTAAAGCTGAAACTCCAGTACTTTGGCCACCTCAAGCAAAGAGTTGGCTCATTGGAAAAGACTCTGATGCTGGGAGGGACTGGGGGCAGGAGGAGAAGGGGACGACCGAGAATGAGATGGCTGGATGGCATCACTGACTCGATGGACGTGTGTTTGAGTGTACTCCAGGAGATGGTGATGAAAAGGGAGGCCTGGCATGCTGCAATTCATGGGGTCACATAATCTGACATGACAGAGCTGCTGAACTGAACAGAATATATTTGCAAATATTTTCAGATACCTTCTTTTTGAAAGTTTCTGTAGGGAAACAAAGATGAAAATGATATATTATGTGGGTTATATGTTTGTTATCTAGGATTTTAGATTATAAATGAACATCTAAGACTAAAGATGAATCAGTCTGTGGACTCTTTAATGGTTGAATATTATTACAGTGGAATTCATAAACACTATTCAAAAGCAAACACTAACCATGGCTGCTTCTCTCAATTCTGAGCTTCAATAAATCATTACCTTAGCTTTAATTCCAGACAGTCTATATTGAAATGATCAATGTATGTGGAAAATTATGAAAGTGAGGAAAAGAAAACATTTTGCAAGACAAAATGCTTAATGGTAACAGAGTCAGTACTGCCAGGAACTAAAAATATCCCAAGAGACCTAAAGTATGTTCATCATTTAAGTTGGAGGATATGGACATATGGCAATCAAATTCCTGATCAAAATGTTTGGAGACACTTTGATGCCAAAAATACTCTTTTGAGCATCATCTATTTAGACACTCATATGCCTCCAGAACATGTTGGCCAATGAAACATATTTCCATTTATGTCCTGCCAAGTCACACTCATTAGCTAAAAATTCTCATTTTGCAGTTTTATAAAAAGGACTTGCAGTACCATGTTTCAAAGTTAAAGTTTTTATGATTTTTTTGTTTGTTTCTATACTGCAATATTATCCAGAGTACTACAACTTAATTTTGAGACATTAACTTCATTCTGTCCTTCACTAAATCTTTGATCACAGACTGTAATAAATTAAAAAAGATGTTCACAGATAATCTTCTCTAGCAGTGCTCACTTCTGCTCATAGGCAATGATATAATCAGAAATCGGGAAGAAAGAAATAAGAAGTAGTACAAGAATATGAAACAAATGGATCTGAATAATTCACTGATTTAAGTACATCATAATAGAATTAAAACGTGTTTGAAAAAACTTTAATTACTAGGTTATTTGCATTATCTTTTATCTTACATTACATTTTTATCCCATGCTTTGAAGGGTTGATTACAAAATAAATTAACATCTTTTGGTTTTTCCCTTGTAAAGTGAGGGTTTGACCCAATATAAGTTAATCCCTCTTTAAATTACTAGGATGTTACATACTTCTAAGCAGGTTAGACCCAGGCCTGTATCCTCTCCTTTACTGTATTTAAAGATACGTTCAAGATTGAACATAAAACTGGGAACTGATAAGAATAACAATTCCTTGACAAGCCAAGTTTCACTGAGTTTCTGTTACGCTTTAGAATTGGGAATTGTTAGGGAAAAGATATCATATTAGTTCTCCATTGCTGTGTAACAAGCTACCTCAAACCTAGTGACTTTAGACAAGTTACTCCAAAGGAGTGGCTTAAAACAACACCCATTTGTTATCTCATATTTCTCTGTGGATCAAAAGTTCAGGGATGTTATAAACTGAGTTCTCTTGTGAAGGTTTCTTTTCAGGGCTCTCTTTTCAAGCTGCCAGTCCAGATATATTTTCAACTGGAGCTAAGGGTTAATTTCCAAGTTCACTGGTTATTGACAGAATTTAGTTCCTTGTGGTTGTGAGGCTGAGGTCTCTGTTTTCTTGTGGGACATCAACTCGGGGGCATTCTCAGGGCCTAGCTGTGTAGCCTTCTCCACAATATGGCAGTTTACTCTTATAAAGCCAGCAGGGAATCTCACTTCGGATCTCTCTCGTCACTTCTAAAGGCTGATTTCAGTGGACCAGGTTACCCAAATAATCTTCCTCTTCATTAATGGAAAGTCAACTGACTAAGGACCTTAGTTACATCTGTTAAATTCCATATGACCAAATATAATAACCAAAGTGATTTGGCATTCTGCACAAATTCAAGAAAAGATGATTACACAAGGGCAGAAAAATTGAGTCACCTTAGAATTCTGCCTACCACAGACAAAAAAATATAAGTATCATAATACAATAAAACTTTTCCAACATAGAAATAAAAAAAGATGTAACTTGAAGATAATTTTAGGCAAATAACTTAGCAAAATTTTGTGACTATAGAAACAAGCTAGATCTCATGATTTTTTCTTCTCATGTAGATATAGAATTTAAGAAGATAGAGTTAAGTTTGAGGTAAGGTGAGGTGAAGTCGCTCAGTCGTGTCCGACTCTTTGCGACCCCGTGGACTGTAACCTATTAGGCTTCTCCGTCCATGGGATGCTCCAGGCAAGAATACTGGAGTGGATTGCCATTTCCTTCTCCAGAGTTAAGTTTAGTAATATCATAACAATCTCATTTTATTTTATGGAGATCAATTGTAAATCCTATAACTTGATGAAGATCAGGTACTTTCAATTATAGTTACTAAAAAGATGAACTATCAGAATCAGAAACAACCTTAAATCCTGACTCAGTATTTGGCAATAGACAAATAATTTGCAATTTCCATTCATATTTAATTTGTGACTAAAAGATATGTTTATTTATGAAATTTCCATTTGGGCCCAGGACATATAGGTGTATTATTGAACAAATGTATTTGTTTGGGAAGTATGCTATTTAATTTATCTTAACTCTCTCTGGAGTCAAGTCAGTAGTGAGGGTCCATTCTCCTACTTACTTTGAGATATAGATAAAATAGAATATCACTATCTAGATTTGGGAATATATTGGCCTCCTCTTGTAAGTGTCAATATAGCATAACTGTCAGATAATTACAATGAGTGAAATTATAATTCTTTATTTTTGAATGTGTAAATGATATGTTTTATCTTCTCTTTCATAAGATTATGCTGGGAAATATGAAAGGTTTTATCATGCCATATAGAGA
>SJYT01016375.1:116528-147115 GCA_006410635.1 Cephalophus harveyi | reverse complement strand
CCATGAATTGCAGCACACCAGGCCTCCCTATCCATCACCAACTCCCGGAGTTCACTCAGACTCATGTCTATCAAGTCAGTGATGCCATCCAGCCATCTCATCCTCTGTAGTCCCTTTCTCCTCCTGCCCCCAATCCCTCCCAGCATCAGAGTCTTTTCCAATGAGTCAACTCTTCGCATGAGGTGGCCAAAGTACTGGAGTTTCAGTTTCAGCATCATTCCTTCCAAAGAAATCCCAGGGCTGATCTCCTTCAGAATGGACTGGTTGGATCTCCTTGCAGTCCAAGGGACTCTCAAGAGTCTTCTCCAACACCACACTTCAAAAGCATCAATTCTTCAGCACTCAGCTTTCTTCACAGTCCAACTCTCACATCCATATATGACCACTGGAAAAACCATAGCCTTGACTAGACGGACCTTTGTTGGCAAAGTAATGTCTCTGCTTTTCAATATGCTATCTAAGTTGGTCGTAACTTTTCTTTCAAGGAGTAAGCGTCTTTTAATTTCATGGCTGCAATCGCCATCTGCAGTGATTTTGTAGGCCCCCCCCCAAAAAAATAAAATCTGATACTGTTTCAACTGTTTCCCCATCTATTTCCCATTAAGTGATGGGACCAGATGCCATGATCTTCATTTTCTGAATGTTGAGCTTTAAGCCAACTCTTTCACTCTCCTCTTTCACTTTCATCAAGAGGCTTTTTAGTTCCTCTTCACCTTCTGCCATAAGGGTGGTGTCATCTGCATAACTGAGGTTATTGATATTTCTCCCGGCAATCTTGATTCCAGCTTGTGCTTCTTCCAGCAAACCATTTCTCATGATGTACTCTGCATAGAAGTTAAGTAAGCAGGGTGACAATATACAGCCTTGATGTACTCTTTTTCCTACTTCGAACCAGTCTGTTGTTCCATGTCCAGTTCTCACTGCTGCTTCCTGACCTGCATATAGGTTTCTCAAGAGGCAGGTCAGGTGGTCTGGTATTCCCATCTCTTTCAGAATTTTCCACAGTTTCTTGTGATCCACACAGTCAGAGGCTTTGGCATAGTCAATAAGGCAGAAATAGATGTTTTTTTTTGAACTCTCTTGCTTTTTCAATGATTCAGTGGATGTTGGTAATTTGATCTCTGGTTCCTCTGCCTTTTCTAAAACCAGCTTGAATATCTCGAATTTCATGGTTCACATATTGCTAAAGCCTGGCTTGGAGAATTTTGAGCATTACTTTACTAGCTTGTGAGATGAGAGCAATTTTGCGTTAGTTTGAGCATTCTTTGGCATTTCCTTTCTTTGGGATTGGAATGAAAACTGGCCTTTTCCAGTCCTGTGGCCACTGGTGAGTTTTCCAAATTTTGTGGCATATGGAGTGCAGCACTTTCACAGCATCATCTTTTAGGATTTGAAAGAGCTCAACTGGAATTCCATCACCCCCACTAGCTTTATTTGTAGTGATGCTTTCTAAGGCCCATTTGACTTTATATTCCAGGATGTCTGGCTCTAGGTGAGTGATCACACCATCGTGATTATCTTGGTCATGAAGGTCTTTTTTGTATAGTTCTTCTTGTGTATTCTTGCCACCTCTTCTTAATATCTTCTGTTTCTGTTAGTTCCATGCCATTTCTCTCCTTTATCGAGCCCATCTTTGGTATCTCTCATTTTCTTGAAGAGATCTCTAGTCTTTCCCATTCTGTTCTTTTCCTCTATTTCTTTGCATTGATCACTGAGAAAGGCTTTCTTATCCCTTCTTGCTATTCTTTGGAACTCTGCATTCAGACGGTTATATCTTTCCTTTTCTCCTTTACTTTTTGCTTCTCTTCTTTTCACAGCTATTTGTAAGGCATCCTCAGACAGCCATTTTGCTTTTTTGCATTTCTTTTCCATGGGGATGGTCTTGATCCTTGTCTCCAGTACAGTGTCACAAACCTCCTTCCATAGTTCATCAGGCACTCTGTCTATCAGATCTAGTCCCTTAAATCTATTTCTCACTTCCACTGTATAATCATAAGGGATTTGATTTAGGTCATACCTGAATGGTCTAGTGGCTTTACCTACTTTCTTCAGTTTAAGTCTGAATTTGGCAATAAGGAGTTCATGATCTGAGCCACAGTCAGCTCCCTGTCTTGTTTTTGCTGACTGTATAGAGCTTCTCCATCTTTGGCTGCAAAGAATATAATCAATCTGATTTTGGCATTGACCATCTGGTGATGTCCGTGTGTAGCATTTTCTTTTGTGTTTTTGGAAGAGGGTGTTTGCTATGACCAGTGCATTTTTGGGCAAAACTCTTATTAGTCTTTGCCCTGCTTCATTCCACATTCCAAGGCCAAATTTGCCTGTTACTCCAGGTGTTTCTTGACTTCCTACTTTTGCACTCCAGTCCCCTATAATGAAAAGGACATCTTTTTTGGGTGTTAGTTCTAAAAGGTCTTGGAGGTCTTCATAGATCCGTTCAACTTCAGCTTCTTCAGCATTACTGGTTGGGGCATAGACTTGGATTACTGTGATATCAAATGGTTTGCCTTGGAGATGAACAGAGATTATTCCGTCATTTTTGAGATTGCGTCCAAGTATTGCATTTCGGACTCTTTTGTTGACCATGATGGCTACTTCTTCTAAGGGATTCCTGCCCATAGTAGTAGATATAATGGTCATCTGAGTTAAATTCACCCATTCACCCATTCCAGTCCATTTTAGTTCGCTGATTCCTAGAATGTCGACGTTCACTCTTGCCATCTCCTGTTTGACCACTTCCAATTTGCCTTAATTCATGGACTTGACATTCCAGGTCCATGAATTCCAGCAATATTGCTCTTTACAGCATTGGACCTTGCTTCTATCACCAGTCACATCCACAGCTGGGTATTGTTTTTGCTTTGGCTCCACCCCTTCATTCTTTCTGGAGTTATTTCTCCACTGATCTCCAGTAGCATATTGGGCACCTACTGACCTGGGGAATTCCTCTTTCAGTATCCTATCATTTTGCCTTTTCATAATCTTCATGGGATTCTCAAGGCAAGAATACTGAAGTGGCTTGCCATTCCCTTCTCCAGTGGACCACATTCTGTCAGGCCTCTTCACTATGCCCCCCATCTTGGGTGGCCCCACAGGGCATGGCTTAGTTTCATTGAGTTAGACAAGGCCATGGTTTTAGTGTTTTTAGATTGACTAGTTTTCTGTGAGTATGGTCTCAGTGTGTCTGCCCTCTGATGCACCCTTGCAACACCTACCATCTTACTTGGATTTCCCTTACCTTGGACGTGGGGTATCTCTTCACGGCTGCTCCAGCAAAGTGCAGCCACTGCTCCTTACCTTGGACGAGGGGTATCTCCTCTCTGCCGCCCCTCCTGACCTTGAACATGGAAGAGCTCCTCTAGGCCCTCTGGTGCCTGTGCAGCCACTGCTCTTTGGACATGGGGTTGCTCCTCCCGGCCGCAGCTCCTGGCCTCGGGTGGGGGTATCTCCTCTCGACTGCTCCTTCACTGTTGCAGCTGGCACTCTCTGCCATCGACCCTGACCTCGGATGTGGTTAGCTCCTCTCAGCTGCCGCCCCTGACTTTGGATGCGGGGTAGCTCCTCTCAGCCATTGCCCCTCAGGCATAGGGTCCTCCTAGCTTCTTCCCTTGACCTCGGACGTGGGGTAGCTCCTCTCAGCCATGCTCTGCATGCCGTCGCAGCCTTAAGGATAAAAATGCATATATTTAAATACATAGCTCAAGTATGAATATTTATGTACAAGGTAAAATAATAATGTTTTTCTGATATTAAATTCTAATTGCTCCTTTACAAAGAGTTGTGGAAATTTTAATCCAAGTAATATCTTTACATCTTTGTCTTGTTCTTCATTAAATCTTCTTTTTTGCAATCTATCTTGACATCATGCACAAATTTAGGTTCTCATTGTCTACATCCCATTCTAGCCTATACTGAAATAATTATTTAAAATGATATGACATTTCTGTCAAATTACAGAAAATGCAAACTAATCTGTTAACAAGAGAAAGCAGATCAGTGGTTACCCGCACCTTGGAGGGCAGGGATGTACACGAGGAGAGAAATTATAGCATGAGTTCTAATATCAGTTGCAAATTACTTTTTGCTATTAAATCAGTCTTTCAACTTCATTATTAAAAGATATTTAACTATTTCTCTGTAATTGATGTATGTAATAATATAATATCAGAATATAAACTATTATTTTTCAGTAGCACCGAAAATGTCTATGCATCTACCTATTATCTCTCTCTCTCTCTCACACACACACACACACACACAGTGGGTTTTCTAAATCTAGGTTAAAGTTCTCTATTTCATACTATTATTATTCCAAGTGTCCATTTCTGCATTTATTTCAATCCACTTTTATGGAAAATAGAGTTTATAAAAGCATCATTTTTTATGGGACAAAAAAATTTTCAGATTGAGGACAAGTGCCCGTAGTTTGGCTAGTACTTGGAATGTTGTATCATTGTGCAGAAGTTTTTGAATTCTTTGATAAATTTTTGTACCTAATGTCCAAACCTCCCTAGAATGGAATTCATTAGACTTGTGTTTAACTTTTTAGGCTGCCTTCTTATCACCTACACTCTTAATGCATTGTAGAATTTTTCAGTACACTAAGTTTATAAAGTGATATTTTCTTTTCCTATTTTGTACTTCTCTTCAAGGTCTTCTGAGAGATTGTGACTTGCAGTAGTTTACCTAAATATTGTGGTAATTATCAAACTTGTCTAATATAATTTATTCTAATATAGTTAATTTTTTTATTTATACTGTTTATCACCCATAAAGAATGTTCTGGTGTCTATTTCATTAATCTGTACTTAAGGTCACTAATATATGTAGAAAAATCGAAATCAATTAAAGATCATTCAGGTGTCTTTAAATATTTTTTACCCACAAATAATTATAATTGATATTATAGTTATGCCCTTACATAATAGAGTTTTTTTTACTCTTATCCTATGCTTTGGGCTTTCATTTCCTTAAGAGGAACAGAATTTATTTTTGAACAAGCCTCCTAATTCCATAATATGTATTGTGACTCCTTAAATTTTGTAAATATAGTAAGAGATATTCCATAAAAATGTATAATTCCCCAAAATAGCAGCATTGATCTCCTAAAATTAATAATGTATAAGATGAATATTTCCACTATTATCCTCTTGCAGAGATATCAATCTTTTATTCATTTCTAAGAGAGAGTTAAAAATCGGGGTTTATGTCTTTTTATTCTCAATAAAATGTTTTTAAACTATCTGAATAATAAAAGGAGACAGGCCACCTTCTAGGCAGAGGCCTTCATTTCTACTTTAAAATTACATTTTTCATATCTATTTATACTTTATAATGTACCTCCAAGGGCTGAGTTCACCAGAAAAAAAGTCAAGGACAAAATGGTCCCTTAATTATTAAATATGCCTCATACATAGTTCATAGCTAATCTGACTTAACAAGGACTCAAAAATTGCAAGTGCTTTTTTTAGAACATGACATTTTAATTGTAATTCCATGAATTTTGATTTAAAACATTGCAATCATCTTTATGCATTAAACTGCCATTAACAACACAACATATAACTTTTCTCAAAGCCCAGAGAAGGTTTGTGATTTAAAATATCTTTTCTTTGCCTCTCACAGCCACAGAGTCCTCATCTGACCTGAGACTGGAACCATTATTTTCCTTTTGGTTAAACAAAATCTAAGTCACTGTATTGTTAAAGATTCTCTGAAAAAATACTCCTACCAAAGAGGGAATGGTGTTCTTTAGTAGCCACATTAGCAGAGATGAACTTTTCAGATGGGTGAGTCAAACTTTGAAAGGCATGGAGGAAAAACCCATGAGTAGGTGACTCAAAATACTCGAAGCCTCAGCTTCATTGACTGTGATGAGGTGAGATGACCTGAGAAAGCATCTCACAGTACTTGGGACTTAGTATTGTTGAATCTTGAATCTTAAACCTTGTGTAGGTATGCTAATAGTGAGGCGCTGGATGCAGAGGAAATGAATGCAACCTTAGATGGTGCTCATAGGTTCAAACTCTTGACATCGGGAAAGAAACATAACACCTGGTACAAAGCAGAGATGTCCTGGGTGATGAGGTAACTTGTGAGATGGTGGAGGAGGCCTAGTAACAACATAATAAAGACATAGACTAAGTAGTGTCAATTGAAAAATAATGCACAACCTAAAAGTTGAGAATTATATTTTATTCAGCAGATATACTGAGGATTTAAGCCAAGGAGACAGCTTCTCAGATAGCTCTGAGAATGGACTATTCCAAAGGGACTAGAGAGGAGCCAAGATATATAGGGGTATTTGAAAAAAAACAAATACAGGTTGTGAGAACATCAAAAGATTACTATTAATTAAAGAAAAACAAGACACCTCAACTTAATGCATTTAACACTTTTGTAGATATGGGAGGATGCAAGTGTCTGCACTCATTGAAATAACTCCTTTGATATGTCCCTTAACTGTCTAGGGCCACTATCCTGTTTTTTGGGCCTCCCAGGTGGCACAGGAGTAAATAATCCTCCTGCCAATGCAGGAGATGGAAGAGAAACAGGTTTGATCCCTGAGTCTGGAAGAACCCTTGGAAGTGGAAATGGCAAGTCAATCCAATATTCTTGCCTGGAAAATCCCATAGGCAGAGGAGCCTGGTAGGCTACCGTCCATGGGGTCACAAAAAGCAAGACAAGACTGAACAACTGAGTACGTGCTGTTTTCTCCATCCTAGATCCCCTTGAAGCATACCGTGCGGCGGGGTGGGGGGCAACAGGGCTGCCCTGGCTGACAGCTTGATGGCTACAGCATTCTTTGTTTACTGATATGGCAGCGACATTCTTTCTTCTAAGGGGTCATCCAAAAGAAATATTCTAGCCCAATATAGAATTTTTCTTTAACTTAAAACAAAAGTTTCTCTAAATACTGTTGTAAAGATTTTCTTGATAGCATGAAATATATACTATTAAAATCATATTATAATTCACTTAATTTTTATTTTATGACTGCTCAATGGAATCAACAAATAAATATTTAAATCTCAATAATAATGCTAAACACATAGAGAACTCTACATTAGAAACGCTTCATGTGGTTTAATGTTGTATCACTCTTTCTAGTGTTGATGGTCAAGGTGTAGTATTCAGCTTTAATGTGTATTAACCTGATATTCAGCCTTTGTAAACTGGTGCTGTGATGGCTAAGGCACCAAGAGAAAACAGTCAGTATAGAAGATAGTGAGGGAATAGTGAACAGTTATTTGTAGGAGAATGTAAGCTATAATTAAAACTGCAACTGTTAGGGCAAAGGGATTCATTGTTGTCATGGAAACATGGTTTTAATAATTCATGTCTTTCAACAGACAAAATCAACTAATGCTCTGTAATTGTCAACATAGAAATATAGTTTTTTACATTATTTAATATTTTTAAAAATTTTAGCATAGAGTATAAACTGTTTTACATAAAAAAACACCTTGAAGCTAATAATTGAGTTTGAGATGCAAAGGTGAGTTCATTTCCAGATGATTTTGTATCAATAGCCTTCTAAAGTACCATCAGTTCAGTTCAGTTCAGTCAATCAGTTGTGTCCGACTCTTTGCGACCCCATGAATCACAGCATGCCAGGCCTTCCTGTCCATTACCAACTCCTGGAGTTCACTCAGACTGATGTCCATCAAGTCAGTGATGCCATCCAGCCATCTCATCCTCTGTCGTCCCCTTCTCCTCCTGCCTCCAATCCCTCCCCACATAAGAGTCTTTTCCAATGAGTCAACTCTTCGCATGAGGTGGCCAAAGTACTGGAGTTTCAGCTTTAACATCATTCCTTCCAAAGAAATCCCAGGGCTGATCTCCTTCAGAATGGACTGGTTGGATCTCCTTGCAGTCCAAGGGACTCTCAAGAGTCTTCTCCAACACCACATTTCAAAAGCATTAATTCTTCAGCATTCGGCTTTCTTCACAGTCCAACTCTCACATCCATACATGACCACAGGAAAAACCATAGCCTTGACTAGATGGACCTTTGTTGGCAAAGTAATGTCTCTGCTTTTGAATATGCTATCTAGGTTGGTCATAACTTTNACTGGTTGGATCTCCTTGCAGTCCAAGGGACTCTCAAGAATCTTCTGCAACACCACAGTTCAAGCATCAATTCTTCAGCGCTCAGCTTTCTTAACAGTCCAACTCTCACATCCATACATGACCACAGGAAAAACCATAGCCTTGACTAGATGGACCTTTGTTGGCAAAGTAATGTCTCTGCTTTTGAATATGCTATCTAGGTTGGTCATAACTTTTCTTCCAAGGAGTAAGCATCTTTTAATTTCATGGTTGCAGTCACCATCTGCTGTGATTTTGTAGCCCCCCAAAAATAAAATCTGACAGTGTTTCCACTGTTTCCCCATCTATTTGCCATGAAGTGATGGGACCAGATGCCATGATCTTTGTTTTCTGAATGTTAAGCTTTAAGCCAGCTGTTTCACTCTACACTTTCACTTTCATCAAGAGGCTTTTTAGTTCCTCTTCATTTTCTGCCATATGGGTGGTGTCATCTGCATATCTGGTTATTGCTATTTCTCCCGGCAATCTTGATTCCAGCTTGTGCTTCTTCCAGCCCAGCGTTTCTCATGATGTACTCTGTATAGAAGTTAAATAAGCAGGGTGACAATATACAGCCTTGACGTACTCCTTTTCCTATTTGGAACTACATTGCATATATATCATAAAAATAGAGTATTGAGTAGCTAAGATGAGGCATCAATAAACCATAAATGGACCAAAAGATCATAAAGTACCCCACCACTCTTTCACTCTTTCCAGAGATAGAAAGCAAAGCCTAACACATTTGTCATGCTAGGAGAATCTACACTTCACATGTCTCATTGTCCTGATAAGTGCTACTCTGTTCAGTAAGTATCTTTGACAATTATTTTTTTGCAACACATGGATATTGTATATATACATACATATGACAATTGCTATACTAATTTTCTGACTTTTAGGAATTATCTTTTCTATTGTAAAATAAAATGTTGTGTTTCTATCCCTTTTATATTTCTCTCTAATATTTAAAGCCTCCAAAGTCCCAAACCATCCTGTAGATTATTGGTTCTCAGCGCCTTTTGGGTGAACTTTGGCAATGTCCAGGGATATTTTTTTGATTGCCACATCTGTGGGACTGGCATCTATTGAGTAAAGATCAAGGATGCTGTTGAATATCTTTTAATACATAAGACTGCCTGCCACAATAAGCAAGTATTGATTCCAAATATCAACAGTCCCAGCTTGAGAAATTCAGCTGCAGAGTAACAAGTAAAAATGAAACAACAAATATCAAGAACAACAAATGCTATCTATTTTTTGACATGGAGAATAGAATTAAAGGAAGAAAATGGCCACACATTCCAGTAGTCTTACCTGGGAATCCAATGGGCAGAGGAGCCTTGTGGGCTACAGTCCATGAGGTTCCAAAGAGTTGGACACCACTGAGTGAATAAACAAACAGCATAGAATGAACAGGTCAATGTTTAAGTTAAACAAAAATTAAGTTGCCCTATTTTTCTAGCAATGGCAGTGATTTCTACTTCCTTATTATCAAGATTTGATACTGAAGAAGAAATTCTTACCATCAAAAATAATGAATAGAAATGAGGGGAATGAAAAATGGCCACAATAATGCTACTCATGAAAATGTGTGGTATCAAAAGAATCTGTGATGTACTTTACTCTTTGCTAAATGTATGAAACCAATGCTTTATTTTTCAAGCTTCATTTGGGTTTAAATTTTCTCTAAATTTACAAGTTGACATCTTGTGATTGCCAAAGCTTCCTAAATCAGGGAAAATCAGTTTCATCCTTTATTTTATCCTCTGCAGAATCTATAGCTCCAAAATCCTGTCTTCTTTATCAGGAGCAGTTCTTAAAGGTTTTTACCATATTTATACAATGTTTAGACTTAGTAGCTGATGTAAATGATTACATTTTCCCTCACAACCATACTGACATTTATTTAGAATTGGCTGCAGCTTTTAAATTTATATAATCATATATGCTAACAACTCACAAAGCTATAACATCTCTTATACAAATCTCAAAGCAGGATACATTAAATATAAATATTATTTTTAGAAGCATACCACCACTGCAAATATACTCACGTGACAAACTGGCTGGGAATTTGCTTTCATGTATTTTGAGAATCTCAAGAAATATTTTTAGAAACTGTAAAAAACTAGGGAAAAATTGTTGCCAGACGCACCAATAATAGGGAAAAATGTACAATATGACTACTTTGAAAAGTTGCCCTTCAAAGTTGCCTATATACATGTTTAAGATTGGGACCTATCTCCAAAAATATTCTCAAAGTTCAAAAATGTTATAAATTAATTCTTCTTGTCCTCTAATGCAAGAGTGAGCATTTTCTAGCATCTGCCTGCATGTTATTGCAGTGGTTTCATGTGTTTCTACATACATTCACTGAATTTAAATACATATATCACAGAGACTGACATTGCAGCCTTATAGATCCATTGAATGATACATTGTTTCAAAGACATGATATTCCCCCACCTGTGAATAATATAAACCCTATTAAAATAGGTATTGAGAAAATTATTCCCAACACACTAGCACAAGAAAAGCCAAATGAATAACACTTTCAATGAAATTATATTAAACAAACAAACAAACAAAAGAAGACCAAAATACACATGTTCAAAATGTGTCAACCCTGGGCCAGGCAATACACTGGGTTCTACAGAGAAATGCAAAAGAAAGAAAAATATCATTGATATTTTAAGACAAAGGCCATGCTGCTGACATATCAATTGTTGTTGTTAAGTCACTATATTATGTCCAACTCTTTTCTTGAACCCAAGGACTGTAGCTCGCCAGAGTCCTCTGTCTGTGGGATTTCCCTGTATTCCCAAGAATACAGGAGTGGGTTGTCATTTCCTTCTCCAGAGGATCTTCCCAGTTCAGGGATGGAATGAACCTGTGTCTCCTGATGGCAGGCATATTTTTTATTGCTGAGTCACCGGGGAATCCTTATATATCAGTATGGTCCCTAAAAATAAGTGTGTGTAAGTGTTAGTTTCTCAGTCCTGCCCAACTCTTTGTGACCCATGGACTGCAGCCCACCAGGCTCCTCTGTCCATGAGATTTTCCAGGCAAGGATACTGGAGTGGGTTGCCATTCCCTAAAAATAAGGTGAGGCTATAATGTCTTAGGGATTAAATGGCTAGGGGTTCTTTTTAGCTAGTGTGACTTGGGCTTCCCTGGTGTCTCAGCTGGTAAAGTATCTGCCTGCGGTGCCAGAAACCTGGGTTCGATCCCTTGGTGGAAAGATCCCCTGGTGAAGGGAACTATCCACTCCAGTATTCTGCCCTGGAGAATTCCATGGATTATAAAGTCTGTGGGGTTGCAAAGAGTCGGGCACGACTTAGCAAGTTTCACTTCTGGATCATGGCATAAGATACGCACTTAGCATGGGTTTCTTAATTACAAGATTATCATATTTTAGTATTCATTAATAGAATAATGTCCAGAAGCAGTATCATGATATAAAGCAAGAAGACAAAGAGTGAATATTTAATTGGTACTCAGTTCTGTTCAGTCATTCAGTCGTGTCTGACTCTTTGCGACCCCATGGACTGCAGCACGCCAGGCTTCCCTGTCCACCACCAATTCTAATTGCTATTAGAAGGGAAAAATGAACATATCCAATCTCCTATTGTCAGAGCCTTAATACTAGAATTCTAGTATAGTTTTGTGAGTTGTTAACATATATGATTGGATACATATAAGAAGCTGCAGCCAGTGCTGAAAGAATGTCAGATACTACTGTTACAAAGCCAGAGGCTCAATATCTTTTGCTGGACTCAAAAAAATCTGTGCAATCCTTTGACACTTTCATTGACTCTTATAGCTCTAAGAAGATTGAAGCCTAAATGTTACTGTTACAGAAGCAGCTTGCTTTAGCTGACCTTTTGGTTTTTAAGCTTCAAATAAGATTGATCACTGGAGAAATTGGCAATAGAATGTTCAGGAGGGCAATTCTTGAACCTTTATTTTCCATCCAAGATACTCAATGATCCATTCTTTTTTTAGTCACATAGGAGCTTCTGTTAACCCACATCAAATTTCACATCTTCTATCTCACTTTCAGATATTGAAGCAACTAGACTGAGTGAAAATTGGGCTGGGTCAACATCCAATTTTCAGAAAAAAATAATTCCATGAGCCCAGAAAATCTGCATTTATCAGAAAAATTCTGAAAACTTTTCACATACTTCACAGAGAAAATGGATAGTATTTCTGATGGTGATGAGCATCATCATAGTGGAAAAATTACTAATTATTTTCTAAGGATTACTTGACTAGATGATTGACTTATTCAAAATCTAGATAAATTCACTATTCTAAAATTCCAAGTTTTTGACTCCTACTAAGAGGCATACTTGTTTCTTCCAAAGATTAGATTCATCCTGAGATATTTATCATTTGGAGTTTCTTGAACTTGAGTGGCAAACCACTCAGATACTCAAAGTCACTGATCACACTTTAAACTGAAATGAATACGGGAGTGTGGCATACCTCACTATTTGGATCAGCAACCCACTTATGTGTCATTTACTTCAAATTAGCTCTTTTCACTGCTCCATTAGTTCTGCTAAAACAGAGGGTATCATATAAGTGTGACTATTTGCTATTGGCATACTATATTTCCTTCCAGTGACCACATGTGTCTTTTGGGCTTTAGTTCTGAAAGGTCTACAAGTTATTATTCCCTGTATACTAACTAGGTTAAGAGGACAAAAACCACAGAATTAACAATATAATTGTACCTATTATGCTGGGCTTCCCTGGTGGCTCAGAGGTTAAAGCGTCTGCCTCCAATGTGGGAGACCCGGGTTCGATCCCTGGGTCGGGAAGATCCCCTGGAGAAGGAAATGGCAATCCACTCCAGTGTTCTTGCCTGGAGAATCCCATGGACGGAGAAGCCTAGTAGGTTACAGTCCATGGAGTCGCAAAGAGTCGGACACGACTGAGCGACTTCACCTCACCTCATTATGCTGGAAAGAAAAAAAAGTTTCTTATTTTTCACACAAATTGAAAAACGCACTTTGTAAAGAATAAATATCTTGATGGCTAAAACAAAATATTTGTTGATCTGTTGATATATGCCTAACAAAGTTTTCAATGTTTTACTTTATCATCATTCTCTCCTGTCCCATGGAAGTTGCCCCCTGACTGTGAGAACATAAAAGATAAGACCCACATACACCAAAAGAATTTTTAAATTTCAAGTAGAATTTATTTTTTAGGGATAAAATAATGAAGAAGACTTGCTCATTTGATCAAAGAAGTAACTTAGTTGTATGTTCACCTTTCCATGACTAAATTTTAGAAATTTAAAATGATTTATATTTTTGCTGAAAAATTAGCCTTGTGTTTTCAATAGTCATTTACATTTTACAAACGTTGATGTCAATTAAAAGGGATTTATCAGACATAAAAGTCAAGGATAACAGGTGGCCCCTGGATTAGAAACTGGCTTATACAACTCATTCAAGTTTTATTCTGTTTTGTTTGTTTTCTCTAAACAGAAACCAAAAAGACAAAAGGTGCTGGTAGTTGCAAAGAACATGAAGCTAAAAGAAGATCTTTGTAGAATTAAAGATATAACAAATGGTTCATATGCTCTTATGAATGATCATAATGGAAATAAAAGTGTATGATTCAGATTACAGTAGGGAAAACTGCTGAAGATATGTTCTTGAATAAGCAAGAGAGATCTGGTGTACATGTGAAAAGTTTGGACTTAGATTTTAAAATGGAGAGATCATCCATTCTACAGGTACAGAAAAAATATGAAGGTACATTTCTATGTATACTTTTCCAAAATAAAAAAAAAATAAAATTGCAAATGACAGTATAATTTCATGAAAACAATTGATTTGAGAAAAAGAGTTGATATCTTGTAAAATTTAGTTTTCACACTAAGATGAGAATTCTGTGGAAAGAAACTTTTTGGTGTGGCAATGAAAAACACAAATAATTTCTGTACTTTATTTCTTTTAGTGAAAAAAAATAGCTCAGTTGTCAGTTGGAAGCATGGATGAGAAGGAAATACTGAATGTTGGAAAAGAGAAAAGTTATTTGAGAGAGTGGCAAAGTATTAAACCAGACAATGTTATAAGATTCTAAGGCAGTATTGGGAAGGAGGTGGGAGGGGGGTTCAGGATTGGGAACACGTGTACACCCATGGCAGATTCATGTTGAAGTATGGCAAAACCAATGCAATATTATAAAGTAAATTAATTAATTAATTAATTAATTTTAAAAAACCGACTTGAACTTAATGATTCTGAATTTAGAATGATTCTAGTCATTAGGATTGGATGGTTTTCAACTCCCACACTCAAAAAGAAAAAGATGGATTACAATTTAGTTAAGAAAGGCAACTCTTAGGCAGACCCATACTCAGAAATATTTATTGTTATTGTTTAGTCTTCAGTCATGTCCGACTCTTTGTGACCCCATGGACTGAAGTACATCAGGTTTCCCTGTCCTTCAGTATCTCCCAGAGTTTGCTCAAACTCATGTCCATTGACTCAATGATGCCATCCAACCATCTCATCCTGTGTCACCACCTTCTACCCCCGCACTCAATCTGTCCCCGCATCCAGGTCTTTTCCAATGAGTAGTTCTTCCCATCAGGTGGCCAAAGTATTGGAGTTTCAGCATCAGTCCTTCCAATGAATATTCAGGGTTCATTTCCTTAAGGATTGACTGGCTTGATCTCCCAGCTAGTCCAAGGGACTCCCAAGATTCTTCTTTAATGCCACAATTTGAAAACAACAATTTTTCGGCGCTTAGCCTTCTTTATGGTCCAACTCTCACATCCATACATGACTACTGGAAAAACCATAGCTTTGAGTAGACGGACTTTTGTTGGCAAAGTGATGTCTCTACTTTTTAATATGCTATCTAGGATCATCATAGCTTTTCTTCCAAGAAGCAAGTATCTTTTAATTTCATGGCTGCAGTCACCATCTGCAGTAATTTTGGAGCCCAAGAAAATAAAGTCACCCATTATTTCCACTGTTTCCCCATCTATTTGCCATAAAGTGATGGGACTGGATGCCATGATCTCAGTTTTCTGAATGTTGAGCTTTAAGCCAACTTTTTCGCTCTCCTCTTTCACTTTCATCAAGAGGCTCCTTAGTTCTTCTTCAGTTTCGGCCATAAGGGTGGTGTCATCTGCATATCTGAGGTTATTGATATTTCTCCCGGCAATCTTGATTCCAGCTTGTGCTTCCTCCAGCCCAGCATTTCTCATGATGTACTCTGCATAAAAGTGAAATGAGTAGGGTGACAATATACAGCCTTGACGTACTTCTTTTCCTAAGGCCGACTTAACTTCACATTCCAGAATGTCTGGCTCTAGGTGAGTGATCACATCATCATGTTTATCTGGGTCATTAAGACATTTTTTTGTACAGTTCTTCTATGTATTCTTGCCACTTTTTCTTAATATGCATTAACTTGTCTACAAGGAGTGGCAAGTAAATGCCTTTGTGTATTTAAATGTTCTAAATATTATTTTGTATTATTACAATGTTTATTTTAAATGTTTAAATATAGGTTAATTATTTTTAAGATCTCTTGTTTTAACTAAAGTTTTCAGTTGATGACCATATGGCATTGAGAATTTTCTTGAATAAACAAGCTTCAGGAAAATTTAAAATACAGAATTCTAAAATATAAGACAATGAGTAGTCAGTTAAGAACCATATTTTACTTATACTCAATATTAATAGATCACTGGAAGCTATATTTTAATATATTATTCATGTTATTAATATAAATATAAAAGAGGTCAGAATAGAATTAATAAAAGACATATTGGGAGATCAACTATAAAACTACTACAAAACTAGTGAAACTAAAGTAAAATTTAATGTCAAATGAGATTAAAATTTACCTTAGTGTGAAAACACTAGATTTTGCAACATGTCAACTCTTTTTCTTAATTTATTTTATGAAACTCTATTGAAATTTATAATTGTATCTTTTATTATTTTATTGTGGTAAGTTATACATAACAGAATTTTTATCACTTTAATCATTTTTATGTGTACAGCTCTGTGGCATTTAGTCTTTCACATTGTTTTGCAACCATTGCCATAATTCATTTCCAGAACTTATACATTTTTCTCAACTGAAAATCTGTACCATAGTCCGTGGAAACCATCATTCTATTCCCAGCATCAGGGCTGTCTCTTATACACATCTAGATGTGTATAAGAGACAGATTTAAAATACAGAATTCTAAAATATAAGACAATGAGTAGTCAGTTAAGAACCATATTTTACTTATACTCAATATTAATAGATCACTGGAAGCTATATTTTAATATATTATTCATGTTATTAATATAAATATAAAAGAGGTCAGAATAGAATTAATAAAAGACATATTGGGAGATCAACTATAAAACTACTACAAAACTAGTGAAACTAAAGTAAAATTTAATGTCAAATGAGATTAAAATTTACCTTAGTGTGAAAACACTAGATTTTGCAACATGTCAACTCTTTTTCTTAATTTATTTTATGAAACTCTATTGAAATTTATAATTGTATCTTTTATTATTTTATTGTGGTAAGTTATACATAACAGAATTTTTATCACTTTAATCATTTTTATGTGTACAGCTCTGTGGCATTTAGTCTTTCACATTGTTTTGCAACCATTGCCATAATTCATTTCCAGAACTTATACATTTTTCTCAACTGAAAATCTGTACCATAGTCCGTGGAAACCATCATTCTACTTTCTGTCTTTATGAATTTAACTACTCTAGGTACCTCATACAAGTGGAATCATACAATCCTTTTATAATTGGTTTATTTCACTTATCATTATGTTTTCCAGCCTCATTCATGTTGCAGTATTTGTGAAAATTTCCTTATTTTTAAGAGCTGAATAATATTTCATTGTATATGTATACCCCCTTTTTTTATCCATTCATCTATTGATAGATATTTAGGTTGCTTCCACATTTTGGATATTGTGAAGAGTGCTTGTACTGACATAGGTGTAGAAATACCCAAGTCCCTGATTTAATTTAATTTATTTTGGATAAATACTAAGGTGTAGAAGTGGCAATTGTGTTTTTAAACCATAAGAAATAGAAATTGGTCTTAATCTAGAACAATTAAGAAATGAGGTATATGCACAAGAAACATATATAAAAGAAGGATTACACTGAAAACTGGAGATAAATGTTAAAGCATATTATAGAACCATAATAATAAAAAGATATATCAGGTGCAAGGAAAGATACATATCTCAGAAATAGAAAAATGACTTTAAATACAACTTTTTACCCATCAGATAAATGCAAATCAAACCACAAATGAGATACTGCTTGACACCAACAAGGATGACTATAGCAAAAAACAAATATGAAAATAAGCATTGACAAAGATGTAAAGAAAGAGGAACCCCCATATGCTGCTGGTGGGAACATAAAATGATGCAGTCACTTTGAAAAACTAATACCTCCTTAAAAGATTACACACAGAGTAACCATAAAATCCTGCTCTTAGGAATACCCCAAGGAAAATGACAGCATATTTCCACCCCCAAAATTGTACAGGATTATCCATGAGGCATTATACTATTAGTCAAAAAGTAGAGAACTTCCAAATGTTCGTCACCTGATGAATGCATAAATAAATATAGTATGTCTCTAAAAAGGAAGATTATTTGGTACTAAAAAGTAATGTGATACTGATACATGTTACAACATGGATGAACCTTCAAAACATTCTAAGTGAAAGAAGACAGTCACACATAATGTATGATTCCATTTATATGAAACATATAGAATAAGTCAATCTTTTGAAATAGAAAATGGATTAGTGGTTGCTAGGAGATAGCTGAGTCTGGGAAATGATGAGTGACTGTTGACAGGTATGAGGTTTCTTGTGATGGTGAAAATGTTTGATTCACTGTGGTGTTAGCTGCACAACAATGTAAATATACTCAAATTCATTGATTTGTGTTTGGAAAGGATGTGAATTATCTTCCTTTAAAGCTATTAATCAAAAAATAACTTTAATATTTAAAAAATTAAATTCCTGAACAAAAGGAAAAACTGATTTATATTCCTGGGTAACTGGTTTTTTAAACTTGAGATTAACATTATTTTGAATTGTTCCCATTCATAAAGAGATACTCATGAAATATTAGACCAAATCTGAGGTGAAGTGGTTTATGACAGGGAAATATTTTTAAATTAATGTCTGTATAAAGATACCGATCACCTCCCAAAGCTTCTTTACATACCTTCCAACCCTTTTTCTCCTGTGGTCACATGAGATTTACCTTCTCAACAGTTTTTTTAAATTTAATTTTTAAATTAATTTTTATTGAAGTATAGTTGCTTTACAATGTTGTGTTCGTTTCTGCTGTACAGCAAAGCGAATCAGCTATGTGTTTACAGATCTCCCCTCTTTCTTGGATTTTCTTCTCATTTAGGTCACTATCAACCAATTTTTAAGTATATATAACCCACCTGCAATGCAAGGTTCGATCCCTGGGTTGGGAAGATCCCCTGGAAATGGAATGGCCTGTCTCTTATACACATCTCATATATCAAGAACTTTATAATAATTTATATCATATTTTCCTAGGAATTTTACTTCAAGTTGTAAATTCTAATAAAATAACTCAGAAGCAAAGATATGTGCAAATTTACTTTCATTGTGTAATTATATGTGACAGTAAAATAGTGAAAAAATATGCTTAATTGTGTTATCCAAGTAAATTATCTCATATTTACTTAGTTAATAGATTGCTAATATTTAAAAGAATACTAAGTAGTTACTAGAATTCACAGGGCTTCCCTGGTGGCTCAGTCATAAAGAATTCACCTGCAATGCAGGAAATCTCCTGCAAAGCAAGAGATGCAGGTTTGATCCTTGGGCTGGGAAGACCCCTGGAGAAGAATATGGTGATCCATTCCAGTATTCTTGCCTGGGAAATCCCATGCACAGAGGAGCCGAGTAGGCTATATTCCATAGAGCTGCAAAAGTCGGACACAACATAGCAACTAAACTGCTCAGAGTTCATACTTAAGTTTTAAGCTCATGGGATGAATCTGATGTTTTCTGAATATAAACTATACAAATAGTATTTTGAAAATACAGAAAATAAAAAATTATAACAGTGAAAACAGTGGTTGATTTTGATTAATAGGATTTAGCTATAAAATTGTCCTACTTTATTTTTCTACTGTTTCTAAGTTTTTACAGTAAACATATTTACATAAATAAATAAAACAATATTCAAAATTTTCAGAATTGTTTTAATTAGTGTCATGCAAGTACATGACATTATAGTACATTATAGTGAATGGGAGCATAAGATATTCAGAATATCACTTATTAATAGAAAATGACAATAAACAGATTTGGCATAGATTTGTATAGATAAAACCTATAACAATCATTTTAATTAAGCACATGCAACATAATTTATAGTTTTACATTTCTTTAAGGAATTCTCCCGAGGATTCTCAGAATAGCTTAGTAAAAAACAGATGTCTTCTTTTAGTCAAGATTTTCAGTTCAGTTCAGTCACTCAGTCATGTCTGACTCTTTGGGACCCCATGTATGGCAGCACACCAGGCTTCCCTGTCCATCACCAACTCCTGAAACTTGCTCAAATTCATGTCCATCAAATCAGTGATGTCATCCAACCACCTCATCCTCTGTCGTGCCCTTTTCCTCTTGCCTTCAGTCTTTCCCAGCATCAGGGTCTTTTCCAATGAGCCGGTTCTTCTCATCAGGTGACCAGACATTTGGAGCTTCAGCTTCAGCATCAGTTCTTCCAGTGAATATTCAGGACTGATTCCCTTCACGATTGACTGGTTTGATCTTCTTGCAATCCAAGGGACTCTCAGTGGTCTTTGTCAACACCACAGTTCAAAAGTGTCAATTCTTCAGTGAACAGCTTTCTTTATGGTCAATCTCTCATATCCATACATGACTACTGAAAAGACCATAGCTTTGACCATGAGGCCCTTTGTTGGTAAAGTAATGTCTCTGCTTTTTAATATGCTGTCTATGTTGGTCATAGCTTTTCTTCCAAGGAGCAAGCATCAGTTAATTTTATGGATGCAGTCACCATCTGCAGTGATTTTTGAGTCCAAGAAAATAAAATCTATCATTGTTTCCAAAACATAATTTACCAGTCCCTAAATTAAATGACTAGCCATATGGGCAAAGAGTGGACAAATGGACAAATTGGTTGAGTGTATTTTAATACATGTTAAAGCCTTTTGTCAATATGTACATAAATGGAGTTTTTATAGACATAAGCAATGTTTTTAATATTTGTTATACTTTACAGCCTGAGTACCAAAACAAAAAGACAGTTTAATGACTTCCCAATCTACATCAAAATTACTAAAAATGCTATGATTTTGAAATAATACAATCTCTTAGAAAGAAAGGCAGAATAAAGGGGCATGTGTTTCCATCTCTAAGGAACTCTCAATATTCAACTATACTATCTTCTACTAGAATGATAAAGTTATAAAATAAAGAAGCAATGTCTGTCTATGTAATTTACTATCAAATGTTAACAAATGTTCAATAGCAAGAAAAATTTTTCAGAAAAATATGAGCACAATACAATAACATATGGCAAGTATATTTTCTTGCAAAGATGTCTCATAGAAAATTACTAAAGATGGTTTGGAGATTAACTATACACACATAAGTCAGGGTCTTTAAAATGAATCCATGCAAGAGAAAAGATTAAACAATAAAGTGAACAAAGTAGGTATAGAAAAACATGCTATCATAAAGAAAATAAGAGTAGACATGAAACAGGGGAATAATATAATTTGAAGCATCATTTTATTCTAAAATAATGATAACCCATATCACTATGGCTTACGGTTGAGAATATTGAAGCGGTTTTAGTAGATGACAGCAAATGAAGATTAATAAGTAATCAATTCATCTTATTAAATTAAGACATTGCCACATCATGGTATGATCACTAAGAATGATTTAATGATACAAATACGCTTAACCATACTGGATATAGTGCTTCAAATACATGGGGGAATTTTCATTGTCTTAAACACAGTTGTCTCTTTTTATTTAAATAACTGTCTTGAGAAATAAATAAACATGCTATATTCAAGATGATAGAGCAGTAGAAAAAGTCCCTAATAAATATCACAGGTAATATCCTAGTGATTAATGAGACAATTAGTCACACAGGCATCCTATTTAAGGTTCTCTGATTAAAATTAACTATATAGTTTTTAAAAAATCTATTGAAAATGATATGGTGCATTCCACCTGTTTCACTGTTTGCATTGTCAATTTAAAATCACATTCATTATGTATTCAAGCATTCCTATTTAAAAGCTCTCTGTCTAACAAACTTTTCTATAAATATGGGTTTTTTTGTTGTTGTCATGCACACAGAAAAATTGAAACCAAATCATTATGGAGCTAATGCATACAAACCCAGATACATAAGACCCTAATTACACAGAAAAGGCTGATATATAATTGTCATATTTCATTAGTTTAAAATAGGGCAGTTTATTTAATGGAAGTATATATATAAAAGAAATTGAAAAAGTATAGATGTGCAATAAAAGAAAAGCTATAGTCAATTTATCAATTCACAATACTCACAGTACTTAACCATGTTCACCCCCATAGGTAACAACCACTAAAAATAGATTTCAATTTATATATGTATATGGGGCTTCCCTGATGGCTCCCACCGTAAAGCATCTGCCCGCAATGCGGGAGACCCGGGTTCGTTTTCTGGGTCGGGAAAGTCCCCTGGGGAAGGAAACAGCAATCCACTCCAGCGCTCTTGCCTGGAAAATCCCATGGACGGAGGAGCCTGATAGGCTACAGTCCATGGGGTCGCAGAGAGTCGGACACAACTGAGTGACTTCACTTCACTTATGTGTATATATATATATATATGTATATATATATGTATATATTTTATACAATTTACATATGTATATTTAGAATAAAAATTATATATACATATAATTGTTTTCATGTGCAGTATGTTATTGTACCCTATGGATATATAGTAATTGGTTTAACTGTTTTCATAAATAGAGTTTTAGATAAACCTAGTTTTGTGTCACCTGGTGATTCAGATGGTAAAGAATCTGCCTGCAATGCAGGAGACCTGGGTTCAATCCCTGGGTTGGGAAGATCCCCTGGAAATGGAATGGCTACCCATTCCAGTATTCTTGTGTGGAAAATCCCATGGACAGAGCAGCCTGGTGGGCGACAGTCCATGGGGTTCAAGAGTTGGACACAACTGAATGTTTAACATTTAAACTTTTGTGTTATATATAAATACTATAATAAATATCTTGCTATAAATTTCTTTGGATAATCATGTGAATTCACTTGTTCAGTTCAGTTCAGTTGCTCAGTCGTGTCTGACTCTTTGTGACACCATGGACTTCAGCATGCCAGACCTCCCTGTCCTTCACCAACTCCTGGAGATTGCTCAAACTAACGTCCATCAAGTCAGTGATGCCATCCAACCATCTTATCCTCTGTCATCCCTTTCACCTCCCACCTTCAATTTTTTCCAGCATCAGGGTCTTTTCCAGTGAGTCAGTTCTTCTCATCAGGTGGCCAAAGTACTGGAGTTTCAGTTTCAGCATCAGTCCTTCCAATCAATATTCAGGATTGATTTCCTTTAGGATGGACTGATTGGATCTCCTTGCTGTCCAAAGGACTCACAAGAGTCTTCAATAGAGAAGCATCAATTCAAGCATCAATTCTTTGGCATTCAGCTTTCTTTATAGTCCAACTCTCACACCTATACATGACTACTGGAAAAACCATAGCTTTGGCTAGATGGACCTTTGTTGACAGAGTAATGTCTCTGCTTTTTAAGATGCTGTCTAGGCTTTTCATAACTTTTCTTCAAAAGAGTAAGTGTCTTTTAACTTCATGGCTTACATTCACCATCTGCAGTGATTTTGGAGCCCCCCAAAATAAAATCTGTCACAGTTTTCACTGTTTCCCCAATTATTTGCTATGAAGTGATGAGACCAGATGCCATGGTCTTGGTTTTCTGAATGTTGAGTTTTAAGACAACTTTTTCACTCTCCTCTTTCACTTTCATCAAGAGGCTTTTTAGTTCTTCTCACTTTCTGCCATAAGGGTGGAGTCATCTGCATATTGGAGGTTATTGATATTTCTCCTGACAGTCTTGATTCAGGTTGTGCTTAATTCAGCCCAGCATTTTTCATGACATATTCTGTATATAAGTTAAATAAACAAAGTGACAATACACAGCCTTGATGTACTCCTTTTCCATTTGGACCAGTCTGTTTTTCTGAATACAGTTCTCACTGTTGCTTGTTGACCTGCATAAAGATTTCTCAAGAGTCATGTCAGGTGGTTTGGTATTCCCATCTCTTGAAGAATTTTCCACAGTTTGTTGTGATCCCCTCACTCAATGGCTTTGGCATAGTCAATAAAGCAGATAGATGGTTTTCTGGAACTCTCTTGCTTTTCCTATGATGCAACAGATGCTTTGCAATTTAATCTCTGGTTTCTCTGCCTTTTCTAAATCTAGCTTGAACATCTGGAAGTTCACAGATCAAATAACATTGAAGCCTGACTTGGAGAATTGTGAGCATTACTTTACTAGCGTGTGAGATCAGTGCAATTGTGTGGTAGTTTGAGCATTCTTTGGCATTGCCTTTCTTTGGGGTTCGAATGAAAATTGACATTTTCCAGTCCTGTGGCCTCTGTTGAGTTTTCCAAATTTGCTGGCATACTGAGTGCAGCACTTTCATAGCATCATCTTTCAGGATTTGAAATAGCTCAACTATTGACCTCCACTAGCTTTGTTCGTAATTATGCTTCTTGAGGCCCACTTGACTTTGCATTCCAGGATGTCTGACTCTAGGTGAGTGATCACACCATCATGATTGTCTGTGTCACAGAGATCTTTTTTTATATAGTTATTCTGCATATTCTTGCCACCTCTTCTTAATATCTTCTGCTTCTGTTAGGTCCATCCAATTTCTGTTCTTTATCGAGCCCATCTTTGCATGAAATATTCCCTTGGTATCTCTTATTTTCCTGAAGTGATCTCTAGTCTTTCCCATTCTATTTTTTTCCTCTATTACTTTGCACTAATCACTGAGGAATGCTTTTTATCTTTCCTTGATATTCTTTGGAACTCTGCATTCAACTTGTATATCTTTCCTTTTACCCTTTGTCTTTCACTTCTCTCTTCTCAGCTCTTTGTAAGGTCTCCTCAGACAACCATTTTGCCTCTTTGCACTTCTTTTATTTGAGGATGGTCTTGATCCCTGCCTCCTGTTCAATGTCACAGATCTCCATCCATAGCTTTTCAGGGAGTCTGTCTATCAAATTTAAGCCTGAATTTGGCTTAAGGAGTTCATGATCTGAGCCACAATCATCTCCCAATCTTGTTTTTGCTGACTGTATAGAGCTCCTCCATCTTTGGCTTCAAAGATTATATCAATCTGGTTTTGGTATTGACCATCTGGTGATGTCCATGTGAAGAGTCATCTCTTGCATTGTTGGAAGAGGGTGTTTGCTATGACCAGTGTGTTCTTTTGGCAAAAGTATATTAGCCTTCACCCTACTTCATTTTGTACTCCAAGGCCAAATTTGCCTGTTCCTCCAGGTGTTTCTTGACTTCCTACTTTTGCATTCCAGTCCTCTATAATGAAAAGGACATCTTTTTGGGGTGTTAGTTCTAGAAGGTCTTTTAGGTCTTCATAGAACCATTCAACTTCAGCCTCTTCAGCATTACGGTTGGGACATAGGCTTGGATTACCGTGATATTGAATGGTTTGCCTTGGAAATGAACAGAGATCATTTTGTCATTTTTGAGATTGTATCCTAGTACTGCATTTCAGACTCTTTTGTTGACCAAGATGGCTACTCTTTTTCTTCTAAAGGATTCTCACCCACAGCAGTAGATATAATGATCATCTGAGTTAAATTCATTCATTCCAGTCCATTTTAGTTCGCTAATTCCTAGATTGTCGACGTTCACTCTTGCCGTCTCCTGTTTGACCACTTCCAATTTGCCTTGATTCATGGACCTAACATCCAGGATCCTCTGCAATATTGTTCTTTACAGCATCAGACCTTACTTCCATCACCAGTAACATTCACAACTGAGTGTTATTTTTGCTTTGCCTCTGTCTCTTCACTGTATCTAGATTTATTTCTCCACTGATCTCCAGTAGCATATTGGGCACCTACTGACCTGGGGAGTTTATCTTTCAGTGTCCTATCTTTTTGCCTTTTTGAACTGTTCATGGGGTTCTCAAGGCAAGAATACTGAAGTGGTTTGCCATTCCCTTCTCCAGTGGATGACGTTTTGTCAGAACTCTCCACCATGACCTGTCCATTTTGGGTGGCCCTGCATGGCATGGCTCATAGTTTCATTGAGTTAGACAAGGCTGTGGTCCATGTGATCAGATTAGTTAGTTTTCTGTGATTGTGATTTCAGTCTGTTGGCCCACTGATGGAAAAGGATAAAAGGCCTATGGAAGGTTCCTGAAGGGAGAGACTGATTGAGGGGAAACAGGGTCTTGTTCTGATGATTGGAGCTACGGCCAGTTCAGTTCAGTTCAGTTCAGTCACTCAGTTGTATCTGACAATTTGTGACCCCATGAATCACAGCACACCAGGCCTCCCTGTCCATCACCAACCCCCGGAGTTCACTCAAACTCACGTCCATCGAGTCGGTGATGCCAAGCAGCCATCTCATCCTCTGTCGTCTCCTTCTCCTCCTGCCCCCAATCCCTCCTAGCATCAGGGTCTTTTCCAATGAGTCAACTCTTTGCATGAGGTGCCCAGAGTATTGGAGTTTCAGCTTCAGAATCAGTCCCTCCAATGAACACCCAGGACTGATCTCCTTTAGGATGGACTGGCTGGATCTCCTTGCAGTCCAAGGGACTCTCAAGAGTCTTCTCCAACACTACAGTTCAAAGGCATCAATTCTTTGGCACTGAGCTTTCTTCACAGTCCAACTCTCACATCCATACATGACCTCTGGAAAAACCATAGCCTTGACTAGACAGACCTTTGTTGGAAAGTAATGTCTCTGCTTTTCAATATGCTATATAAGTTGGTCATAACTTTCCTTCCAAGGAGTAAATATATTTTAATTTGATGGCTGCAATCACCATCTGCTGTGATTTTGGAGCCCAAAAAAATAAAGTCTGACACTGTTTCCCTATTTATGTGCCATGAAGTGATGGGACCGGATGCCATGATCTTAATTGTCTGAATATTGAGCTTTAAGCCAACTTTTTCATTCTCCTCTTTCACTTTCATCAAGAGGCTTTTTAGTTTCTCTTCCTTTTCTGCCATAAGGGTGGTGTCATCTGCATATCTGAGGTTATTGATATTTCTCTGGGTAATCTTGATTCCAGCTTGTGTTTCTTCCAGCCCAGCGTTTCTCATGATGTACTCTGCATAGAAGTTAAATAAGCAGGGTGACAATATACAGCCTTGACATACTCCTTTTCCTATTTGGAAACTGTCTGTTCTTCCATGTCCAATTCTAACTGTTGCTTCCAGACCTACATATAGGTTTCTCAAGAGGCAGATCAGGTGGTCTGGTATTCCCATCTTTTTCAGAAGTATCCACAGTTTATTGTGATCCACAGAGTCAAAGGCTTTGGCATAGTCAATAAAGCAGAAATAGATGTATTTCTGGAACTCTCTTGCTTTCTCTATGATCCAGAAGATGTTGGGAATTTGATCTCTGGTTCCTCTGCCTTTTCTAAAACCAGCTTGAACATCTGGAATTTCATGGTTCACATATTGCTGAAGCCTGGTTTGCAGAATTTTGAGCATTAATTTACCAGCATATGAGATGAGTGCAATTGTGCGGTAGTTTGAGCATTCTTTGGCATCCCCTTTCTTTGGGATTGGAATGAAAACTGACCTTTTCCAGTGCTCGGGCCACTGCTGAGCTTTCCAAATTTGCTGGCATATGGAGTAGAGTACTTTCACAGCACCATCTTTCAGGATTTGAAAGAGCTCAACTGGAATTCCATTACCTCCACTAGCTTTGTTTGTAGTGATACTTTCTAAGGCCCACTTGACTTCACATTCCAGGATGTCTGGCTCTAGGGGAGTGATCACACCATAGTGATTATCTGGGTCCTGAAGCTCCTTTTTGTACAGTTCTTCTGTGTATTCTAGCCACCTCTTCTTAATATCTTCTGCTTCTTTAAGTCCATACCATTTCTGTTCTTTATTGAGCCCATCTTTGCATGAAATTTTCCCTTGGTATCTCTAATTTTCTTGAAGAGATCTCTAGTCTTTCCCATTCAGTTGTTTTCTTCTATTTCTTTGCATTGATCTTTGGAACTCTGTATTCAGATGCTTATATCTTTTCTTTTCTCCTTTACTTTTCACTTTTCTTTTCACAGCTATTTGTAAGGCCTCCCCAGACAGCCATTTTGCTTTTTTGTATTTCTTTTCCATGGGGATTGTCTTGATCCCTGTCTCCTGTTCAATGTCATGAACCTCCATCCATAGTTCATGGTACTCTATTTATCAGATCTAGTCCCTTAAATTTATTTCTCACCTCACTGTATAATCATAAGGTATTTGATTTACGTCATACCTGAATTGTCTAGTGGTTTTCCCCACTTTCTTCAATTTCAGTCTGAATTTGACAATAAGGAGTTTATGATCTGAGCCACAGTCAGCTCCTGGTCTTGTTTTTGCTAACTGTATAGAGCTTCTCCTTTTGCCTCAGAAAATATAATCAATTGATTTCGGTGTTGACCATCTGGTGATGTCCATGTGTAGAGTCTTCTCTTGTGTTGTTGGAAGAGGGTGTCTGGGGCTATGGTCTGTAAGCCTTTAATCCAATTTTCTGTTGATGGCTGGGGCTGTGTTTCCTTTTTCTTATTTACCTGGGCCCAAACGATGGAAGTAATGAAGTTTATGGCGACCTCCTTCAAAATGTCCCATGCATGCACTGCTACACTCAATGCCCCCAACCCTGTAGCAGGCCGCTGCAGACCCATGCCTCCACTGAATGCTCCTGGACACTCACAGGTAAGTCTAGGTCAGTCTCTTGTCGGGTCACTGCTCCTTTCTACTAGGCCGTGGTGTACACAAGTTTCTGTTTGTGCCCTCCAAGGGTCTGTTTCCCTAGTTCTGTGTAAGTTCTGTCAGCTCTATGGTGGGGTTAATGATGACCTCCTCTAAGAGGGCTTATGGCATACCCAGGTATGCTGTACCCAAAGTCCCTGCCCCTGCGGCAGGCCACTGCTGACCTGAACCTCCTCAGGAGACACTCAGACACAGTTCTGTCTCAGTCTCTGTGGGGTCTCTGGGTCCTGGTGTGCACAAGGTTAGTTTGAGCCCTCTGAGTGTCTCTGGTGGGAATGCAGTTTGATTCTAAACATGATTTTACCCCTCCTCCCATCCTGCTGGGCCTTCTCTGCCCTTGGATGTGGGATATCTCCTCACAGCTGCTTCAACACTGCACAGCTGACAAGGAATCATCCAAAAAGAAGAAAAGAAAAACTTTGAAGATAATTTTTAAAAAATTAGTGTTTTTTAAATGTTTATTTTAATAATTTTACAAATTATCTTCTTATACTTTAGCTTAGTCTGATTTATCTTCCTTTTATTTTATTACTTTGTTTCTGTTTCTATGTATGTTAGTCAAGAGTCTAAGTCAATATTTTCAAAGTTTTTAAGATGTTGTTTTTATGTTTCTTATTGTCTTAATTGAGAGTCAGTTATTTATTTGAGATAGCAATTATATGCATACAACACTCAGTAAACACATTACACAAATTCACATATAGCCAGTATTCTTGCCTAGAAAATTCCATGTAAGATGGAACCTACATCTCTTAACATCTACCTGCCGTGTTATCTGGGTTCTACAGCTGTGGCTCAGACAGTAAAGAATCTTGCTCACAATGTGGGAGACCCAAATTCAATCCCTGGGTCAGAAAAATCCCCTGGATAAGGAAATGGCAACCCACTTCAATTTTGTTGCTTGGAGAATTCCATGGACTGAGGAGGCTAGAGAGCTACAGTACATGGGGTCTCAAAGAATCAGACACGACTACACTTTCACTTTTACCACTAAAACCATCTGGGAAGACAAGCAGAATACATCATGCAAAATGCCAGGCTGGATGAATCACAAGCTGGAATCAAGATTGTCAGTAGAAATATCAATAACCTCAGATATGCAGATGACAGCACCCTAATGGCAGAAAGTGAAGTGGAACTAAAGAGCCTCTTGAAGAAGGTGAAAAAGAAGAGTAAAAAAACTGGCTTAAAACTCAACATTCAAAAAAACTAAAATCATGTCATCTGCTCCCATCACTTAATGCCAAATGATGAAAAAATAGAGTGATGGGTTTTGTTTTCTTATACCCCAAAATCACTGTGGATGGTGACTGCAGCCATGAAATTAAAAGATGCTTGCTGTTTGGAAGAAAAAATATGATAAACCTAGACAGAGTATTAAAAAGACATCAGTTTACTGACAAAGGTCCATATAGTCAGAGCTATGTTTTTTCTAGTAGCCATGTATAGATGTGAGAGTTGGACCATAAAGAAGGCTTTATGAAAAAGAATTGATGCTCTTGAACTGTGGCGCTGGAGAAGACTCTTCAGAGTCTCTTGGACTGCAAGGAGATCAAACCAGTCAATTCTAAAGGAAATCAACCCTGTATATTCATTGGAAGGACTGATGCTGAAGCTAAAGCTCTAATCCTTTTGCCATCTGATGTGAAGAGCCAACTCACTGGAAAAGACCCTAATGCTGGGAAAGATTGAGGGCATGAGGAGAAGGAGGCAACAGAGGATGAGATGATTGGTTGGCATCATTGTCTCAATGGACATGAGTTTGTGAAAACTTGGGGAGATAGTGAAGAATAGGGAAGCCTGGCATGCTGCATTCCATGGGGTTACAAATAGACAGACAGGACTGAGTAACTAAACAAAAGCAACAGTAACAAAGGGTCAAAAAAATTGAGAATTTGTATACAGTCTCCCATTTATAGATGCAGTTTGCTTTAGAAAATTGTGATATTGCATAGATCTTATTACTATTTGTATTAAAGATAAAAATTGATTAAAACAACAATTTTCACATTTTATTAATTTTTTGTGGAAGGTATATTTACCAGGTATTGGTATTCTGCTATTAATTTTAAGAGCCCATTATAATAAAAAGAAGTAAATTATATAATAAAATCTTTATTTGTGCATGTCATGCAAATATACTTTATATAACATATTTTCAAAGATTCAAAATATATGTTAAGTAAATATAACACCTGCTGGATCATGGAAAAAGCAAGAGAGTTCCAGAAAAACATCTACTTCTGCTTTATTGACTATGCCAAAGCCTTTGACTGTGTGGATCACAATAAACTGTGGAAAATTCTGAAAGAGATGGGAATACCAGACCACCTGACCTGCCTCTTGAGAAACCTATATGCAGGTCAGGAAGC
>SJYT01016375.1:55988-116471 GCA_006410635.1 Cephalophus harveyi | reverse complement strand
ACCACCCTTATGGCAGAAAGTGAGGAGGAACTAAAAAGCCTCTTGATGAAAGTGAAAGAGGAGAGCGAAAAAGTTGGCTTAAAGCTCAACATTCAGAAGACGAAGATCATGGCATCTGGTTCCATCACTTCATGGGAAATAGATGGGGAAACAGTGGAAACAGTGACAGACTTTATTTTTTTAGGCTCCAAAATCACTGCAGATGGTGATTGCAGCCATGAAATTAGAAGACGCTTACTCCTTGGAAGAAAAGTTATGTCCAACCTAGATAGCATTTTCAAAAGCAGAGACATTACTTTGCCAACTAAGGTCCATTTAGTCAAGGCTATGGTTTTTCCTGTGGTCATGTATGGAAGTGAGAGTTGGACTGTGAAGAAGGCTGATCACCGAAGAATTGATGCTTTTGAACTGTGGTGTTGGAGAAGACTCTTGAGAGTCCCTTGGACTGCAAGGAGATCCAACCAGTCCATTCTGAAGGAGATCAGCCCTGGGATTTCTTTGGAAGGAATAATGCTAAAGCTGAAACTCCAGTACTTTGGCCACCTCAGGCGAAGAGTTGACTCATTGGAAAAGACTCTGATGCTGGGAAGGATTGGGGGCAGGAGGAGAAGGGGACGACCGAGGATGAGATGGCTGGACGGCATCACGGGCTCGATGGACGTGAGTCTGAGTGAACTCCGGGAGATGGTGATGGACAGGGAGGCCTGGCGTGCTGCGATTCATGGGGTCGCAAAGAGTCGGACACGACTGAGCGACTGAACTGAACTGAACTGAACTGAAATATAACACATTTAAAGACAAACTGATATAAAACTATGAGAAAGTGACAAGTAGTTATTCCTGTCATTTTTTTACTTAGCACTGAAATATTTTGCTTATCAGCATGATTGTATAAGGGGAGAAAGCTAAATCCTAGAACAGAAAATAACTGAGTCATCTAATGTTTCAATTTTTAAACTTTTAAAGGACTTTTGATAAAATGCTATCTTATGTCAAATTTGAACAATCAGTCAAACAGAATAGCTATTGTTGAAGCTTTTCAGTTTACTTCTGAGTTTTAAAAATATTGATTTAATAGGCCTCCTTCTGTTGCATACATTTTGGTTATTGTTCAGTAAACTTGATGACTTATTGCTTTGACTCCACCTATTAGGAAATCCTTTTTCTCATCATAGTTTTCCTTCACATTGCTATTATTAGTCATCATCAGATCTACTAGAATTTGACAACAATCAATCACTTAAAGTGACATATTTCAAATGTGGCTCACTGGATTAAAATTTATTTTTTTCTTCTGTATGTTGGAGACTGTGTCAATTATTGCAGTCTATGGACTTCACTGGTTGTTCAGTTGTAAAGAATCTACCCTCAATACAGGAGCCCCAAGCTTGAGCCCTGTGTTGGAAAGATCCCCTGGCAAAGGAAATAGCAACCCACTCCAGCAGTCTTGCCTGGAAATCCCATGTGACTCCACCTATTAGGAAATCCTTTTTCTCATCATAGTTTTCCTTCACATTGCTATTATTAGTCATCATCAGATCTACTAGAATTTGACAACAATCAATCACTTAAAGTGACATATTTCAAATGTGGCTCACTGGATTAAAATTTATTTTTTTCTTCTGTATGTTGGAGACTGTGTCAATTATTGCAGTCTATGGACTTCACTGGTTGTTCAGTTGTAAAGAATCTACCCTCAATACAGGAGCCCCAAGCTTGAGCCCTGTGTTGGAAAGATCCCCTGGCAAAGGAAATAGCAACCCACTCCAGCAGTCTTGCCTGGAAATCCCATGGACAGAGGAGTCTGGTGGGCCCCAGTCCACAGGGTCACAAGGGTCAGACAAGAGTTAGTGACTAAACTACTGTCACAATTTAAGGGCTTCCCTCGTGGCTCAGATAGTAAAGAATCTACCTACAATGCGGGAGATCCAGGGTTGGGATCAGTCCCTGGGTTGGGAAGATCCCCTGGAGAAGGGAATGGCTATCCACTCCAGTATTCTTGCCTGGAGAATCCCATGGACAAAGCAGTCTGGCAGGCTACAGTCCATGAGGTCGCAAAGAGTTGGACACAACTGAGAGACTAACACTTTTACTTTTTTTCATACAAGGTAAATATACTTTAACTTTTGACAACCACCAAATAATTTATTAAAGCTAAGTATCAAAAATCCTTAATATCCTAATAATCATAAGGATAATAAATAAATTCCCCATCTTCCTTAACTTTTTCTGTACTACCCACTTTCCCCCTATTTTGGTTCATATACTTACATCTAGAAAGACATGGATACAGATTTATATATAGATTGCTGTGTTTAGTTTCTCAGCTGTATCCAACTCTTTGCGACCTCATGCTCTGTAGCCCACTAGGTTCCTCTGTCCATGGGGATTCTCCAGGCAAGAATACTGGAGTGGGTTACTGTACCCTCCTCCAGAGGAACTTTCCAATTCAGGGATTGAACCCAGGTCTCCAGCATTGCAGGTGGATTCTTTACCCCTCTGCCACCAGGGAAACCCATACTACCATACTACTCACTTTCCTCTTATTTTGTTTCATCTACTTATATCTAGGTAGACATGGATACAGATTTATACAGAGACATGATACAGTAAATAATCTTTGGAGTACCTGCCAAAGTCATGGTTCATGCTTCTCTGGAATTATTCTAAAACTGAAGATGAGGCTATCTGTGTCCATGTCTGTACCACTTGACCATACCTCCCTGTTTATCCCATGGATAAACAGTTCACTTAGCTGAGATTTCAGGATTCTTGACTAGTACTTTTAAGGCAGGATTTAGGGGGGAAAAAATAGTCTGGTGTCTCTCTGGTGTATCTACTATGTGATTTCATTCCCTACCTTCTAAGGGAAAGTCAAGTCTAGAGGTTTTCTTTTGGATTTAACTTCTGCTTAAGGGAGGAGCAATGGCAACTACAGAGGTTTCCAAACGTCAGACTGCATGTGTTCCCCAACATGAGTTTTTAGTAAAAGCAGGCAAGAGTCACGTTGGAAATGAAGAGCAATGCCGCTCTCCTTTATCTGACTCAGATCGGCTGTGCAGCTCATTTGTTAGAAGAAGGATTAATCGAGTGTCAGGTCAGAGAATTCTGCTCTTCATATTTTATGATTCACTGACTTAAAGTTTTACAAAGTCCTTGAAATGGCCCTCCTATTATAAAAGATCTCCAGAATAATAAATATGAGATAAAAAGCAAGTTTTAGATTAGAATATAACAGGTTCATTACCTTCCCAAGGTGAGTGTGTGAGAAGCATCAGAATACTTTAAGACTGCCAACCAAGACTTGGGGTTGGAAAGGGGAAATGTAAAGCCTGTCCTAGAATCTTTTAGTACATTTTCTCTGAGCCAAACACAGCTGCCTTTAGTGTTTTTAAGTTATTGTAAAAAAAGGATGGAAATTCAGATTCAACAACATAAAGACAGTCCTTTTCTCAATGAAAGAATAATGAAGCACAATCTTTCTCAGTGATTTATTGAAATGCTCATACACCTCAATAGCAAAACAAAAAAAAACAAAACAGGCAAAGGACTGAAACAGCCACCTCTCCAAAGAAGAAGACACACAGATGGCCAACATCACCATCTTGAGAGAAATGCACATCAAAGTCACAGTGAGGTACCCTGTCACACCTGTCAGAATAGCCACCATCAAAAAAGAACAGTAACCAACAAATGCTTGCAAGGATATGGAGAAAAGGGAACCCTCATGCACTCCCAGTGGGAAAGCAAAGTGAGGCAGCCAGCACAGAAAACAATACTGAGGCTCCTCAAAAAATAACAAACGGAACCACAGTATGATCCAGCAATTCCACTTCTGGGCATCTAACCAGAGAAAACGAAATCACTATTTCTAAAAGATACATGTACACCCAACGAACACAGCAGCACTACCTACAGTAGTCAAGACATGAAAGCAACCCAAATGGATAAAGAAGAGGCAACACATTTATACATGCATGCGTACAAACCTACACACAACGGAAATATTACCAAGCCATAAATAAGAAGGAAAGCTTGCTGCCTGTGACAAAATGGATGAATATCGAGGGTGTCACACCAAGTGAAATAAGTCAGATTGAGAAAGACAAATACTGCATAACCTTACTTCTATGTGGAATCCAAAAAACCAAACCCATAGAGAACAGATTGGTGGTGGCTGGAGGTGGGAGTAGGGGGCTGTGGGTGAAATGCGTAAAAGAGGTCAAAAGATACAAAGTTCTAGTAGAGAATAAATAAATTCTGGGGTGTCATGTACAGCATGGGGACTTTAGTTAACAATACTCTATTGTTTATCTATAAGTTGTTAATAGAGTAGATTTCAAAAGTTCTCATTGCAAGAAAAAAGTCCAACTCTATGTGGATGTTAACTTCTGATTGTGGTGATCTTGTTATGATATACCCAGGCAGCAAAGCATCATGTTGTACACCTGAAACTAATTCCTATGTCAGTTACACCTCGATAAAAAAGCAAAATTGGCCCATCACCTCATGTTGCTCCAGCTAAAGGCTGAGTTAATCGAGAGAGTTGTTGACAACCATGATACAAATTAACAGTGGCAGATGATCTGCAGTAGGAGAGAATGAAATTGTTTTTTAGACAAAGCAGATAATAGAGGAAAAAAAGAGAAAGCGAGGGAGGAGAAAGGAAGGGAGAATGCTAAATATCTGCATATCCATAGCACCTAAGCAGATTCATGCCTTGATTTTGGTTTGGTTATTACACGAGAAAGTCAAATATGGTTTCAATAAAGTTCCTTCTCCTACTTCAGGAAGCTCCAGTCAGCCTTCTGACATGTAGGATCAAATAAAAAAAAAAAAATGTCTAACAGTATATATATGTGTTCTCTTTATACAAAATATTCATACTATATGTATTATTCTATTTCCTTTTTTTCACATTTAACAATGTGTCTTGGATGTTATTCTAGGTGGCTGAGTTTTAGACATTTATTTTAGTAGTCTTTTATCTCATTACGTATTGCTATACCCTGAGACTGCCTCTCCTGTCATGTTCATCTCCTTCTTTATCCCTGTCACCCACAAGTAGTTTTTACAGTGCTGTTCATGAAAAAGAGAAAGGTAATGTAACCAAGTTTTATTATTATTTTCATTATTAATAAAAACATTAATAGATTTCTTTATATCTAAATGGGCTTCCCTCATAGCTCAGTTGGTTAAGAATCTGCCTGGGATGCAGGGGGCCCAGTTCTATTCCTGGGTCAGGAAGATCCGCTGGAGAAGGGATAGGCTACCCACTCCAGTATTCTTGGGCTTTCCTTGTGGCTCAGCTTGCAAAGAATCCACCTGCAATAGGAGAGACCTGGGTTTGATCCCTGGGTTGAGAAGATCCTCTGGAGAAAGGAAAGGCTACCCACTCCAGTATTCTAGCCTAGAGAATTCCAGGGATTATACAGTCCATGGGTGACAAAGAGTTGGACATGACTGAGCGACTTTCACTCTCACTTTATATCTAATTATGTCCCTTTATATCACAGAAATTTCAAACTGTAGACATCTCTCTGTGATTTCTATAGCTGATAACTCAGGTATAGTGTAAGGCAAAAAAACAGTGACTCATCAGACAAAGAGCAAGAATAATAGCAGCTACCACTTACTGAGTTTTTACTATATGACAAGAGTGTATGTTCTTACATATATATTTTAGTTTTACCAAAAGCTTTTAAGTTAGGTATTATTTTTCTCATTTCACATTAGGAAACCAGCTTTAACAAGATTATATTTCTTATACAGGGTTTGGGACACTGTGACAGAGATAGAATTCAAAGCAATGTTTTTCTGACTACAAATGTTTATTGAAAGAATGTACAGTGAATAAAGACATGAAACATCTGACATCTCTGAGATAAATTACAGGCAGTAATTTAAAATATATGTTTTATAAAAAATCCAAAGTAAGGTGGTAAATTTAACTAAACAGAAGTTAAGATCAGACTACTTGCTCTGAGTTTGGAATTCAAGCTAATTCTGAACTAACTCAATTGACATGCTTATTATTTGCATGGATCTCATAACTTCATGGGGCACTTCTTTTTTTCTGTTTTCAAAACTATAAATTATGATTATGAGGCCTATCTCAATCAAAAAAGTAAAATTTAAAAAAACTAAAACAATGTTTAAAACGGAACAAGTGCATTTGTGGAAATAAGACAATATATGAAAACTAAGTGAATATTGTACCTTTTTCTGGTAGACGAATTAAGCCATAACATGCAAAAGACAAAGCATGAGCAGTGGGGTAGACTGAGAGGCAGACTGTTTCCAGGGTCTCCATTTGGGAAGAATTTCCTACTCCATCTTCTCTATTCTCCTCTCTCTCTCTCTCTGTGTGTGTGTGTGTGTGTGTGTCTCTCTCTCATACACACACTACTATAAACTATTTTATAGGTATATCATGAAATTATTAGGACACAAAGTCTCCAGGAAAATAAACAAATAAGGCAATTCACTGAAATTTTTCTGGTACCTAAAGTAAAAGTATAGTCAACAAGTTTTAGAATTTGAACCTAAAATTTTTATATTACCCTTCTAGACACTTGGAATTAACATTTTTGCTGTTTGGTAAGGTTAATAGAACATTTGTGTCTCTCTATTTTCAGTTTCATATATGCATAAGGAGTTACAGGGGAACATTTCAAGCAATAATTGACTGGAAGGAGAAATATTCTGCAGTGCATTTGAAAATTACAAACAGCACTGTCATGTGGTGAAACATGTTTGGCCTTTGAAAAACTGGCTAACTTCAAATACTAGTTTGACCACTTGCTGGCAATGGGATTTGGGCAGGTGAATTAAATCTATGAACAATCTTGGTTGCTCATGTGTAGAATGTAATTTATAATCAAGTATAGTACTGTTGGGAGGACTGGGTGTGATAAAGTAGATGAGGAATGGAGCCAGGGAATTCCAGAAAAGATGATGGTTAATAACAATCAACAACTATCAAGTGTTTACTTAACAAGTGTACTTATTATAAACTCAGTATAGGAAAGGGCATATTTAATCCTCAAAATAATATCATAAACTGGTTACTATTATTCCTATTTAAAAGAAAACAAAACTGAGACTTAGCTTAATAAATATTCTAAATCACAGAACTCAGGATTTGAACTCCAAGAGTCTGACTGAAAGTATATAATCTTAACCAAAATGAAAAAAATTGACATTTATTTTAAAATAAACAATGAGCATGAAATCAACAAGTAAAAATATACAGCAAGGAAAACATAATTAAAAAGGAAAAACTTCACATGTTTACAATCATCTATTCATATCCAAGATTAACTGCTATATACTTAATGAGGACATACTCAAAGCAAGATTCATCTTCATATTGAATCACAATCCCCAGCTTAGAAACATAGTGAATTATGGAATATTAGAAAACAAAATAAATACTTAAGATTCCTCCAATAAATAATAAGATTATCAGGACAGAGCAGAAGATGGATGTGGATTATATGAAAACTATGAAACCTCTCTTTTGAAACTAATTATTCCACTGAAGTTGGCAGAGAAAGCAGCCTTGGAGAAGAAATTGCTCAGCTAGTATGTTTTTTTACCTCTTCCCAAATCAGTTTCCACTTGCTCCTTGGAAGAAACCTATGACCAACCTAGACAGCATATAAAAAAGCAGAGACATTACGTTGCTGACAAAGGCCTGTCTAGTCAAAGCTATGGTTTTTCCAGTGGTCATGTATGGATGTGAGAGTTGGAATGTGAAGAAAGCTGAGCACCAAAGAATTGATGCTTTTGAACTGTGGTGTTGGAGAAGACTCTTGAGAGTCCCTTGGACTGCAAGGAGATCCAACCAGTGCATTCTAAAGGAAATCAGTCCTGAATATTCAATGGCAGGACTGATGTTGAAGCTGAAACTCCAATACTTTGGCCACCAGATGTGAAAAACTGACTCCTTTGAAAAGACCCTGATGATGGGAAAGATGGAAAGCAGGAGGAGAAGGGGACGACAGAGGATGAGCTGGTTGGATGGCATCACCAACTTGATGAATATGAGTTTGAGAATCCTCTAGCAGCTAGTGATGGATAGGGAAACCTACCTTGCTGTAGTTCATGGGGTCGCAAAGAATCGGACACAACTGAGTGACTGAACTGAACTGAAATCAGTTTACTGACTGGGAGGAGTGAGCTATGTTCAAAATTCTGCTTTTCACCTGGTAAAAAAGAGGTATCTGTGCAATGAAGATTATGTACTGAACTACAAACTGTACAGCCCATNTGCTATATACTTAATGAGGACATACTCAAAGCAAGATTCATCTTCATATTGAATCACAATCCCCAGCTTAGAAACATAGTGAATTATGGAATATTAGAAAACAAAATAAATACTTAAGATTCCTCCAATAAATAATAAGATTATCAGGACAGAGCAGAAGATGGATGTGGATTATATGAAAACTATGAAACCTCTCTTTTGAAACTAATTATTCCACTGAAGTTGGCAGAGAAAGCAGCCTTGGAGAAGAAATTGCTCAGCTAGTATGTTTTTTTACCTCTTCCCAAATCAGTTTCCACTTGCTCCTTGGAAGAAACCTATGACCAACCTAGACAGCATATAAAAAAGCAGAGACATTACGTTGCTGACAAAGGCCTGTCTAGTCAAAGCTATGGTTTTTCCAGTGGTCATGTATGGATGTGAGAGTTGGAATGTGAAGAAAGCTGAGCACCAAAGAATTGATGCTTTTGAACTGTGGTGTTGGAGAAGACTCTTGAGAGTCCCTTGGACTGCAAGGAGATCCAACCAGTGCATTCTAAAGGAAATCAGTCCTGAATATTCAATGGCAGGACTGATGTTGAAGCTGAAACTCCAATACTTTGGCCACCAGATGTGAAAAACTGACTCCTTTGAAAAGACCCTGATGATGGGAAAGATGGAAAGCGGGAGGAGAAGGGGACGACAGAGGATGAGCCGGTTGGATGGCATCACCAACTTGATGAATATGAGTTTGAGAATCCTCTAGCAGCTAGTGATGGATAGGGAAACCTGCCGTGCCTTAGTTCATGGGGTCGCAAAGAATCGGACACAACTGAGTGACTGAACTGAACTGAAATCAGTTTACTGACTGGGAGGAGTGAGCTATGTTCAAAATTCTGCTTTTCACCTGGTAAAAAAGAGGCATCTGTGCAATGAAGATTATGTACTGAACTACAAACTGTACAGCCCATGAGCTACAGGGCCATCATTATCACCAGACCTAACCAATCTAAGAAAATTGGCTGTTATCCCTCAGCAAGAGGTCACATCAAACACAAGCATTTTCCCATCCCTCACGTAACAGGTTAAGTTTCCCACCTGAAGGAGCAGGTCCCACTCTTAGGGCACAACCAAAACTTTAAAGTAACAGGTAAAGCACAAAAGAAGGCACAGACTTCTCATGAAATTATTTTCTCTCTCCTGACATTGTTTATGATACTGGCAGTATTGAATTACATTGGGAAAAGAAGCCCTGAAATTATCCAGGTAGTAATACAAGTTCATTTTAAAATTGTAAAGAAAGTAAAAATGACTTTCTGATGACTTTAACTAAAAAGAGAAAAATAAAACAATATCTCTATTGTTTGCACTGCAAAAATTTCTTCAATTAGCTCTCTGGATCTAAATTACACATTTTCCCTCTCTGATATCTAACCAGGATGTAGATATTTATAAATTACATCACTGTAATCTGAACTCTTTGCCTTCAGTTTGAGCTGTGTCAATAGGATATAGATCAAAAAACCTGGAAAGCAGGAACAAGAAGTCAAGTAGTCTCTCCTTATCATCTGAGGATACATTTCAGGATTCCCACTGGATGCCTGAAATCACAGATAATACCTAACCCTATGTATAATAAGTTTTATTTATCTGAACTCTTTGCCTTCAGTTTGAGCTGTGTCAATAGGATATAGATCAAAAAACCTGGAAAGCAGGAACAAGAAGTCAAGTAGTCTCTCCTTATCATCTGAGGATACATTTCAGGATTCCCACTGGATGCCTGAAATCACAGATAATACCTAACCCTATGTATAATAAGTTTTATTTTTCCTATGGGCACATACCTATGATAAAGCTTAATTATATATTAGGCATCAGTTCAGTTCAGTTGACTCACTCATTCGTTTCCGACTCTTTGCAACCCCATGAATTGCAGCACGCCAAGTCTCCCTGTCCATCACCAACTCTCAGAGTTCGCTCAAACTCACCTCCATCGAGTCGGTGATGCCATCCAGCCATCTCATCCTCTGTTGTCTCCTTCTCCTTCCCCCAATCCCTCCCAGCATCAGAGTCTTTTCCAATGAGTCAACTCTTTGCATCAGGAGGCCAAAGTATTGGAGTTTCAGCTTCAACATCAATCCTTCCAAAGAACACCCAGGGCTGATCTCCTTTAGAATGGACTGGTTGGAGGTCCTTGCAGTCCAAGTGACTCTCAAGAGTCTTCTCCAACATCACAGTTCAAAAGCATCAATTCTTTGGCACTCAGCTTTCTTCACAGTCCAACTCTCACATCCATACATGACCACTGGAAAAACTATAGCCTTGACAAGATGGACCTTTGTTGGCAAAGTAATGTCTCTGCTTTTCAATATGCTATCTAAGTTGGTCATAACTTTTCTTCTAAGGAGTAAACGTCCTTTAATTTCATGGCTGCCGTCACCATCTGCAGTGATTTTGGAGTTCCCAAAAATAAAAAGTCTGACACTGTTTCCACTGTTTCCCCATCTATTTTCCAGGAAGTGATGGGACTGGATGCCATGATCTTCATTTTCTGAATGTTGAGCTTTAAGCCAACTTTTTCACTCTCCTCTTTCACTTACATCAAGAGGCTTTTTAGTTTCTCTTCACTTTCTGCCATAAGGGTGGTGTCATCTGCATATCTGAGGTTATTGATACTTCTCCTGGCAATCCTGATTCCAGCTTGTGCTTCTTCCAGCCCAGCGTTTCTCATGATGATACTCTGCATAGAAGTTAAATAAGCAGGGTGACAATATACAGCCTTGACGTCCTCCTTTTCCTATTTGGAACCAGTCTGTTGTTCCATGTCCAGTTCTAACTGTTGCTTCCTGACTTGCACATAGGTTTCTCAAGAGGTAGGTAAGGTGGTCTGGTATTCCCATCTCTTTCAGAATTTTCCACAGTTTATTGTGATCCACACAGTAAAAGGCTTAATAAGCAATTAAAACAATAATAATGAATAATTTTAATCATATACTGTAATGAAAGCTCTGGGAATGTGATCTCTTTTCTCTCTCTCTCTCTAAATACCTTATTATATAAATTTAATAGCTTTTCCATCTTAACTTATTCTTGACCAGGAGATTTTTGCAGAAACTAACATCTGTGGCTGGTGATTTTTATTTTGGTCAGCCAAAAATTAAATCTGATATTTCATGAACAGCTTGTGGGTGATTAAATTCAACAGTAACACCTGAAACACCTGTAAAGTCTAATTTTCAGGAAATGTTTTCTTCAATCCACTCACTCTGTAGAAGCACAGGAGCATTCTCCACCATTTCATTTTCACTTCTGTATGAGAATCAATCGCTAGGGTTTTTTTTGCCTTTTTGTTCTAATATTCCCATCATCTGAGTCAGAATAATATCCTGAAGAACTAACATCTTCTGAGACACTAGTATTTATTTTGCTCAATCAGAGAAGGTATCTTCATAAAATTCACTGAAAAATACTTTACCCAAAATTTCACAATACATCATTTTTGAAAATTTTATGTTTATGATATACACAAGGTTGGAACAAAAATGTAACTGATCAAAATGTGAATAACAATAATCATAAGTTGTATAATAATTCTTTAATCAATTTTAAGCTCCAACAACTTTGTACAGTGATTTTAATTGTATCACTCTCTAGAAACATATTGCTATGTCTCCACTCAATAAGCCTCATTAACAAAAGACATATTAACACATCTCTGGTCAATAGTTTGTTAACCAAGCACTTACCTCTCACTGTGGCCATAACTTTTGAAGTTTGGGTTGCAATATCAAGAGTAGCACAAATGTCTTTTTCCTTCTTCCAGTTTCATGGATCAATTTATTCCTGTGGTAGATCTTCGTGGTCTCAGGATACAATTTTTTTTCTTTCTTCATGAAGTTGATAACTTTCATTTTTTTTCACTTGAAGGAAGCACTTCATGGCATCTCTTTGGCATCTCTAAATTACCAACATCAGTGCTCTTTTGCTTTGAGACCATTATTAAGTAAAGAAATGGTGAGCTGAACCCAAGCACTGTGCTGTCTAGTAGTTGATATGAGAATCAAGGTGGCTACTAAGCGATTAATGGGAAAATTAGACAAAGGGATTATTCATGCTGCAGGTGCAAACAGCATGAGATTTCATTAGGCTACTCAGAATGGTACATAATTACACCTTTTAAAAAGTATATATTCTTTACTTCTGGAATTTTCTATTTAATATTTTTGGACTATGATAGACTGTGGATAACTGAAATCTCAGAGGGAGAATACTGTATTTATTCTCTGGTTGCCTAAGGTCACCAGGACCAACTTTTCTCAAAGGGAAGATCACTGCTGCTCTCAGTGAGGTCAGCGCTATATGGACCTCCTTCCTTCCAGTTTGCAATTGTGTCTCTCCCCTTGTTCTTTGGGCCTAGAAGTGATGTCAGTCCATTGAGGCTAGGTCTGTGCTTCTGTACTATCCCTTTCAGTTCCTGTATATTGTATTCATACCTGTGTAATTATTTCCTCTTCAAATCAGCCTAATGTGAGAATGCCAGCTGTTGCCATTTGGTTTCCTTATAGATTAAAAAAAGCAAAGAAACTAAACCAAGAAATACTTTATAAACTGTGCTTTACCTTAATATTGTGAATCTAGCATAATTCCTCCATAATACTGTGGAATTGGAGATGTTAATTTTGATTTTTTGAGTCACTTCATCTAAAATGTTAATATGTATTAATTATGTTATAGTTTATGAATAGCAAGCATAGGTATAGTTCCAAAGGCAATATGCCTTTGGTAAGAAATCACTTATTATTCTTCCATATTTTGCAGACAGAAGAATATGAAACAACAGATGTTGAAATTATTAAGAGTATTCTGACAATGTCAAAATTTGGGGCTTTTATTTGATTTGGCTGGAGACCATGAGCTCAGATTTTATCTGAACTTTGTGTGAACTAACTTAAGCAAAACTTACAGGATTTGGTTCACAGAGATGGAGTTGAAACTTTCCTTTGTGTATGAATTCATTTTGTCTTCCATGAGTTTTACTTAGAAGTTTGGTTTGTTCCCAAAGTGATTTTCAAAAATTACTCCTACAACCTTAGAAACTTTAAGCTTCTGTCAATAGTACAAGAAAAAACTGAACATAATAGTCTTTAGAAAAAATATAGATATTGCATTTTAGAAATTTTATTATGAATATTTTCCCTTTATTTCTAATTATCAACTTGATTACCTCTTTCACTCAACATGTAAAGTTGACCAATTAATCATTTCACTAATTGATTAGTGAGTAAATTGGCCATCTAGAGAAATTAATTGGTTTTTCATAAATTAACTGTTGTGGAATTGGCCATGCAGTGAATCAAAAAGGGGAATTGGCATTTTGGTGATGTTATTTTGTTGAATGAGCCTATATGTATCTCAGAGTTGAGTCTTCTTTTCATCTGCATAATGAAAAGAAGGCCAGTTTTCCCTGCTGCAGGGCCTAGTGAAAAAGATCTGAAATTCTTAACTGATCCTCACACAAACTTTGTGACTTTAATTCCATGTTTTCTTCATCCTCCAAATGTTCTTGTTGAGTCAGTTATTCATCCTTCCTGGGGTTTTCAATCAGAAATGTACTTGCTTCTTGCTGACTTTGTCCTGCAGTAGGCACTAATTCCAGATTTCTGTTCTAAGTCAACTATCAAATACTCAATTCCATTTATCTTCCCCAATTTTGTTGCCATCTCTCCTCTGCTATTACCTTTTTTACCATTTCTTTTTTAAAATTTTTATTAAAAGAATTCTTTCACTGCTGCTTTAATAGGGTTATGATAGGAATTACAAGTAAGTGCTTGTTTAATCCTCCAGGTTATTTTGTGTCTTTCACCACTAGTTGACTGAATTTAAAACATATACTAATACAATGATAAGCCTTGTTATAGCAATATCTTTGCATAATAATTTTTAAAAGAGGTTGACATTCTAAGTATTAACTTAAGTATTTTGATTAGATTTGTTTCATAAAAAGTATTTAGATAAGCAGATCAGAGGAGAAATAACCCCAGAAAGAATGAAGGGATGGAGCCAAAGCAAAAACAACACCCAGTTGTGGATGGGACTGGTAATAGAAGCAAGATCCAATGCTGTAAAGAGCAATATTGCATAGGAACCTGGAATGTTAGGTCCATGAATCAAGACAAACTGGAAGTGGTCAAACAGGAGACGGCAAGAGTGAACATCAACATTCTAGGAATTAGTGAATTAAAATGGACTGGAATGGGTGAATTTAACTCAGATGTCCATTATATCTACGACTGCAGGCAGGAATCCTTTAGAAGAAATGGAGTAGCCATCATGGTCAACAAAAGAGTTCGAAATGCAATACTTGGATGCGATCTCAAAAACGACAGAATGATCTCTGTTCATTTCCAAGGCAAACCATCAATATCACAGTAATCCAAGTCTATGCCCCAACCAGTAATGCTGAAGAAGCTGAAGTTGAACGGTTCTATGAAGACCTACAAGACCTTTTAGAACTAACACCCAAAAAAGATGTCCTTTTCATTATAGGGGACTGGAATGCAAAAGTAGGAAGTCAAGAAATACCTGGAGTAACAGGCAAATTTGGCCTTGGATTATGGAATGAAGCAGGGTAAAGACTAATAAAGTTTTGTCAAGAGAATGCACTGGTCATAGCAAACACCCTCTTCCAACAACACAAGAGAAGACTCTACACATGGACATCACAAGATAGTCAACACCAAAATCAGATTGATTATATTCTTTGCAGCCAAAGATGGAGAAGCTCTATACAGACAACAAAAACAAGACCAGGAGTGGACTGTGGCTCAGATCATGAACTCCTTTTTGCCAAATTCAGACTGAAATTGAAGAAAGTAGGGAAAACCACTAGACCATTCAGGTATGACCTAAATCAAATCCTTTATGCTTGTACAGTGGAAGTGAGAAATAGATTTAAGGGACTAGATCTGATAGATAAAGTGCCTGATGAACTATGGACGGAGGTTTGTGACATTGTACAGGAGACAAGGATCAAGACCATCCCCATGGAAAAGAAATGCAAAAAAACAAAATGGTTGTCTGGGGAGGCCTTACAAGTAGCCGTGAAAAGAAGAGAAGCAAAAAGCAAACGAGAAAAAGAAAGATATAAGTAGCTGAATGCAGAGTTCAAAAGATTAGCAAGAAGAGATAAGAAAGCCTTCCTCAGTGATCAGTGCAAAGAAATAGAGGAAAACAACAGAATGGAAAAGACTAGAGATCTCTTCAAGAAAATTAGAGGTACCAAAGGAACATTTCATGCAAAGATGGGGTCAATAAAGGACAGAAATTGTATGGACCTAAAGAAACAGAAGATATTAAGAAGAGGTGGCAAGAATACACAGAAGAACTGTACAAAAAAGATCTTCATGACCCAGATAATCATGATGGTGTGATCACTCCCCTAGAGCCAGACATCCTAGAATGTGAAGTCAAGTGGGTCTTAGGAAGCATCACTACAAACAAAGCTGGTGGAAGTGATGGAATTCCAGTTGAGCTGTTTCAAATCCTAAAAGATGATGCTGTGAAAGTGCTGCACTCCATATGCCAGCAAATTTGGAAAACTCAGCAGTGGCCACAGGACTGGAAAAGGTCAGTTTTCATTCTAATCCCAAAGAAAGACGATTCCAAAGAATGCTCCAACTACCACACAATTGCACTCATTTCACATGCTAGGAAACTAATGCTCAAAATTCTCCAAGGCAGNTCGCTGTATCATTAAAAAAGAGATGGGAATACCAGACCACCTGATCTGCCTCTTAAGAAATCTGTATGCAGGTCAGGAAGCAACAGTCAGAACTGGTCATGGAACAACAGACTGGTTCCAAATAGGAAAAGGAGTACATCAATGCTGTATATTGTCACTCTGCTTATTTAACTTATATGCAGAGTACAGTATGAGAAATGCTGGGCTGGAAGAAGCACAAGCTAGAATCAGGATTGCCCAGAGAAATCTCAATAACCTCAGATATGCAGATGACACCACCCTATGGAATAAAGTGAAGAGGAACTCAAAAGCCTCTTGATGAAAGTGAAAGTGGAGAGTGAAAAAGTTGGTTTAAAGCTCAACATTCAGAAAACGAAGATCATGGTATCTGGTCCCATCACTTCATGGGAATAGATGGGGAAACTGGAAACAGTGTCAGACTTTATTTTTTTATTTGGTGGGGGGGGCTCCAAAATCACTGCAGACGGTGACTGCAGCCATGAAATTAAATGATGCTTACTCCTTGGAAGGAAAGTTATGACCAACCTAGAGAGCATATTCAAAAGCAGAGACATTACTTTGCCAACAAAGGTCCATCTAGGCAACCCACTCCAGAGTTCTTGCCTGGAGAATCCCAGGGATGGCGGAGCCCAATGGGCTGCCATCTGTGGGGTCGCACAGAGCCGGACACAACTGAAACGACTTAGCAGCAGCAGCAGCAGCAGCAGTCAAGTCTATGGTTTTTCCTGTGGTCATGTATGGATGTGAGATTTGGACAGTGAAGAAACCTGAAGTCAAGTGAAGTGAAGTCGCTCAGTCGTGTCCGACTCTTTGAGACCCTGTGGACTGTAGCCCACCAGGCTCCTCTGTCCATGGGATTCTCCAGGCGAGAATACTGGAGTGGGTTGCCATTTCCTTCACCAGGGGATCTTCCCAACCCAGGGATCAAACCCAGGTCTCCTGCACTGAAGGCAGATGCTTTAACCTCTGTGAGCACTGAAGAATTGATGCTTTTGAACTGTGGTGTTGGAGAAGACACTTGAGAGTCCCTTGGACTGCAAGATCCAACCAGTCCATCCTAAAGGAGATCAGTCCTTGTTGTTCTTTGGAAGGAATGATGCTAAAGCTGAAACTCCAGTATTTTCAGCACCTCATGCGAAGAGTTGACTCATTGGAAAAGACTCTGATGCTGGGAGGGATTGGGGGCAGGAGGAGAAGGGGACGACCGAGGATGAGATTGCTGGATGGCATCACTGACTCGATGGACATGAGTCTGAATGAACTCTGAGAGATGGTAATGAACAGGGAGGCCTGGCATGCTGCGATTCATGGGGTCACAAAGAGTCGGACATGACTGAGCAACTGAACTGAACTGAACTGAACAGTAAAATTAATAACAGTGATATATTTGAAGTTTTTCTATTTATTAAATAAGAAACTTTTAGCTAAAAATGTCTATAGAAATACAGTAACTTGTAGATGATACTGCTTAATTAAATCAACATTTGTAGTTTAGGTAGGGCAAATTTTTTAACATTGCCAAATCCAAAATATAGTTATTCTAGTTTTTAAATGCAATACATATACACAATGGAGTATTACTCAGCCATTAAAAAGAATTCATTTGAATCAGTTCTAATGAAATGGATGAAACTGGAACCTATTATACAGAGTGAAGTAAGCCAGAAAGAAAAACACCAATACAGTATACTGACACATATATATGGAATTTAGAAAGATGGTCAGCACTGTTTATAATAGCCAGGACATGGAAACAACCTAGATGTCCATCAGCAGATGAATGGATAAGAAAGCTGTGGTACATATACACAATGGAGTATTACTCAGCCATCAAAAAGAATTCATTTGAATCAGTTCTAATGAGATGGATGAAACTGGAACCTATTATACAGAGTGAAGTAAGCCAGAAAGAAAAACACCAATACAGTATACTGACACATATATATGGAATTTAAAAAGATGGCAATGATGACCCTGTATATGAGACAGCAAAAGAGACACAGATGTATAGAACGGACTTTTGGACTCTGTGGGAGAGGGAGAGGGTGGGATGATTTGGGAGAATGGCATTGAAACATGTATACTATCATGTAAGAATGAAGCACCAGCCTATGTTCGATACAGGATACAGGATGCTTGGGGCTGGTACATGGGGATGATCCAGAGAGAGGAAATGGGGTGGGATGTGGGAGGGGGATTCAAGATTGGGAGCTCATATACACCCATGGTGGATTCATGTCAATGTATGGCAAAACCAATACGGTATTGTAAAGTAAAATAAAGTAAAAATTAAAAAACAAAAAAAAAAAAACAAAAAAAAACAAAACCAGTTCTAAATCTGAAAAAAAAAAAAAAAATAATAGGCTGGCTGGAGCGATCATGCCTACAAGAGGGCAGGGTCCTGGTTGTAGAAGTTAGTAAGTGGCTTAAAAACAAATTGATAAGAGACAATAGAACAGATGTTCCATGAAAGTGGAGTGGAGATTTGATCCAGGGGTGTGTTTGTAACTTTAGGAGAAAGGTGGTAAGGGTTTGGGCCCAATCGGCCTGTAGGGCTAACTCCCAAAGTGGGAAACATTATCCCTGGAAGCCCAATTGCTCTTGAAATGATGCCACAAACAGATGGACTTCTAGCAGGCATTGTGTGCCTGTCACCCACCCTAGAGGGTTCACTGAAAGATGCTGCTGTTGCACATGTTTAGGAAACATGGAAGATGAAGGCCTGAATATCTAGAGGGGATGGATATTATACAGTATTTCCCTCCCAGGGTCAGCTATTTTCTGGTTGTCCCTCCAGAAGATTGTAAAGGCAACACTGTGGGCCCAGACAGAGCTCAGGAAAAAGAGCATGAAACAGGAACAAAGGGGGGCAGGAACAACTTTTGAGAGAATGACATAGCCCAGAGGAATAACACAAACCGATTAAAATCAGATGGGCCCAAGATGACAAGTCAAATTCAACTAAACCTTGATGCTCAATCTGCAAGCTAAACACATACCCAGGACAGTTCTAAGGCATTGTCAAAAGATGGAGGAGTTGGTGGTTCCATGATCCTCCCACTCATTAGCATATGAAATCGCCCAGCCTGACAATTCCATGGCCACTGCACTCTCCTCTGTGATGGGCCGCACCTTGTGGAATGTGCTTTTCTCTGAATCCGAACAAATCCACCTCTTACCTATTGCTGTGTCTCTAACTGAATTCTTGCAATGAGACATCAGAGCCTGAGCTTCATTAGGTCCTGAAGCCAGACACCATAGGTTTTGGCTGGGCTCAAGTCCTGGGAGAGGGGAGTTGAAGGATGGGAGGAAATAGCAGTGGGAAAAAAGTGCCAAGGAATCCCCTTCATAACCAGCCAGAAAATCTGCTAAATACCTGACCTGTGCTCACAGTTTTCATTGGCCTGATTCTTGGCACAAAGAAGATTAAGGACAGAAGAACCCTCACTCACTTGGACAACAGCTACTGGGGCGCAGAGGATAGTGGAACCTTCAGGACATGCTGGGGAGTAGCCTCTCCAGAAACCCTCAGCTGTGCCCACTGCTGCTCTCCTGTTCACAGGGGTTCGAGGAAACAAGGAATGAGAGATTGTAAAGGAATTAAGATTTTTTTAATCATATGTCCTTCCAGTCATAGGAGCGAGGACCTCTTACCTTAACGGGAGGTCTTCTGGAAGCTGAGACCTTGCCACGTGAGCTTTCTGCTGTTTGTTTTGGCTGTTCCATTGCTAGCACGCTGGGCTTTCTTGTCACTTGCACTGCGCTGGGTTTTCTTCACGTTCAGCTTCTGCCACAGAAGCTTTCGCCGAGTTGAACTTCTGCTGTGTTTCACCTCCGCCTTGTGGGGCCGAACTGAAGTTGTTTCAGCTAGGTTAAATCCGAGAAATGGCACCATAGATGTTGGGGGAGCATGTAATTTCCTCCGTTCTGTCTTGCCACAGCAAAAATTTGATGTGATGGAGCAGCGGTATAGCTCAGTTTTATCAGGAAAAACAAAGGATAGTACACCCTTGATAGTACACCCTCAAGGAGTGAGGGCGGGCCAACCGAAAGACAAGAGAAGAGAGGCCTCAATCCTTACAGACTTCCTCCTTTTATACACTAATGATAAGAAACAGGAAGATGTAATAAGTCTAAACTTGTTGTTTAGACGCTCAGTCATGTCCAACTCTTTTTCAACCTTATGGCCTGTAGCCCACCAGGCTCCTCTGACCATGGGATTTCCCAGGCAAGAATACTGGAGTGGGTTGCCATTTCATTCTCCAGGAGATCTTTCTGACCCAGAGATCAAACCCATACCTCCTGCTTTGGTAGGCGGACTCTTTACCGTTGAGCCACCAGTTGTAGGTACCCACTCTTACAGCGTTAAAATACAAAGCTAAAGGACACAGCCAAACATATATCAGAGCCCTGATCTTTGTAAACTAGGAGGTATTTCTGCCCAGCTGTGCACATTTACTTTCTAGGCCTCAGTATTTATGTCTGCTAAGAGATAATGCTCAAAATTCTCCAAGCCAGGCTTCAGCAATACATGAACCATGAACTTCCTGATGTTCAAGCTGGTTTTAGAAAAGACAGAAGAACCAGAGATCAAATTGCCAACATCTGCTTGATCATGGAAAAAGCAAGAGAGTTCCAGAAAAACATCTATTTCTGCTTCATTGACTATGCCAAAGCCTTTGACTGTGTGGATCACAATAAACTGTGGAAAATTCTAAAAGAGATGGGAATACCAGACCACCTGACCTGCCTCTTGAGAAATCTGTATGCAAGTCAGGAAGCAACAGTTATAACTGGACATGGAACAACAGACTGGTTCCAAATAGGAAAAGGAATACGTCAAGGCTGTATATTGTCACCCTGCTTATTTAACTTCTATGCAGAGTACATCATGAGAAATGCTGGACTGGAAGAAGCACAAGCTGGAATCAAGATTGCTGGGAGAAATATCAGTAACCTCAGATATGCAGATGACACCACCCTTATGGCAGAAAGTGAAGAGAAACTAAAAAGCCTCTTGATGAAAGTGAAAGTGGAGAGTGAAAAAGTTGGCCTTAAGCTCAACATTCAGAAAACGAAGATCATGGCATCTGGTCCCATCACTTCATGGGAAATAATGGGGAAACAGTAGAAACAGTGTCAGATTTTATTTTTTGGGTCTCCAAAATCACTGTAGATGGTGACTGCAGCCATGAAATTAAAAGACGCTTACTCCTTGGAAGAAAAGTTATGACCAACCTAGATAGTATATTCAAAAGCAGAGACATTACTTTGTGTTGGCTTAAAGGTCAACATTCAGAAAACGAAGATCATGGCATCTGGTCCCATCACTTCATGGGAAATAGATGGGGAAACAGTGCAAACAGTGTCAGACTTTATTTTTTGGGGCTCCAAAATCACTGCAGATGCTGATTTCAGCCATGAAATTAAAAGACGCTCACTCCTTGGAAGGAAAGTTATGACCAAACTAGACAGCAGAGCAAAAAGCAGAGACATTACTTTGTCAACAAAGGTCCGTCTAGTCAAGACTATGGTTTTTCCAGTAGTCATGTATGGATGTGAGAGTTGGACTATGAAGAAAGCTGAGTGCCGAAGAATTGATGCTTTTGAACTGTGGTGTTGGAGAAGACTCTTGAGAGTCCCTTGGACTGCAAGGAGATCCAACCAGTCCATCCTAAAGGAGATCAGTCCTGGGTGCTCATTGGAAGGACTAATGCTGAAGCTGAAACTCCAGTACTTTGGCCACCTCATGCGAAGAGTTGACTCATTGGAAAAGACTCTGATGCTGGGAGGAATTGGGGGCAGGAGGAGAAGGGGACTACATGGATGAGATGGCTGGATGGCATCACCAACTCAATGGACATGAGTCTGGGTGAATCCGGGAGTTGGTGATGGACAGGGAGGCCTGGCATGCTGTGATTCATGGGGTCGCAAAGAGTCGGACACGACTGAGCGACTGAACTGAACTGAACTGAGATGGAGAAGTATGATACACAGTATTTCAAATAAGAGAACTCTTGTTTATGACCATTTACTTATAAAAACTGAAGAGGTAACTATGGAACAAAGATCATAGTGCTGTTATCCACACGTGGGTATTTTTATTCTCTATGTTCTGTAAGTCAGAAGACACAGTTCATGAGATGTCGAAGGTTAAATCCATTTATTAGCCTAAACGGCATATGTAGTGGTTTCGATCGGGGATCAAAGGACAAGAGTCTATGGGTAGCTGCCTGCTTCAGTAAATAAAGTTTTTTATTGGAACAAAGCCGAGCTAATCATTTACATATTGTCTGCGGCTGCTTTTTAACTACAGAGGTTACAAGTGGGAACTTATGGCTGACTGGCAAGCTAAAAATATTTACTGACACTTTAAGAAATAATTTTCTAATCTCTGGCTTAGATTTAGACAGGGATAATTCAAAATTGTGTTAAACTGAGCTAGGTTAATGGCAATATGTCTTTTAATCTTTATCAGGAATATTTTATCAGAATTTTATAATAATTCAGATTAGCATCATTTCTTTCTAGATAGATATGAGAATATTTTTTTAAAGTTATTGAACAATTTAGGATGGAGCCAGTAATTTATATTTTGATTTTTTTTAACTAAAGAAAGCTTTTATTTTATAATATATGTGTAGTAAAAAAAATACGTTCATGTGTGTACACATGAATGCACACAGAAAAATACATAGTGGTAACATTTTCTGAGAAACACATAGGCCATTAACAGATCGTCAGCAGAGAATTATGAAATAAGCATGCATCTCAAATTCAAGTAAAACTGTATTTAAATCCTTGTTCTTTGATTTACAGGCTATTTGGCTATTTTAATGGCAATATAGTTGATGTACAATATTATCTGAGTTTCAGGTATACAACATAGTGATTCAAAAATTTTAAATGTTATACTCTTATAAATGTTATTTATAAGATAGTGGCTATATTTCCTGTGTTGTACAATATATTCTTATAGCTTATTTATTTTCCACATACTTGTTTGTACCTCTTAATCCCCTACTCCTGACTTGCCCTTCCTTCCTTCCTTCTCCCTACTGGTAGCTACTAGTATGTTCTCCATATCTGTGACTCTGTTTCTTTTCTGTTATATTCATTGGTTTGTTTTATTTTTTAGATTCCACATATAAGTGATATCATACAGTATTTGCCTTTCTTTGCCTGATATATTTCACTTAGCATAATACCCTCCAGGTCCATCTATGTTGTTGCAGATGGCAAAAGCTCATTCTTTTTTATGACCAAGTAATATTCTATTGTATGTATTTGTGTGTATATATACACACACACACACACGTATAGCATATTTTGTTTATACATGCTGCTACTGCTAAGTCGCTTTAGTCGTGTCCGACTCTGTGCTACCCCATCCATAGACGGCAGCCCACCAGGTTCCGTCGTCCCTGGGATTCTCAAGGCAAGAACACTGGAGTGGGTTGCCATTATATACACATATATGTAAGTATATGTATATGTTTATATATATATATATAAGATATACACATCTTATATATATATAAGATGTGATAAATACACACACACACACACAGTGGAATATTAGTCATAAAAAAGATATCACTTTACACCTGATCAGATGGCTGATTCAAATAGGTGTGAAGTGATATCTTACTGTGTTTTTAAATTTGCATTTCACTATTGTTTCCCCAGTGTGTGTTCTTGGCGCTCATGTAAAATGAATGGGATTAGAGATGACCTGGAGTGATTATGTTCTTGATCATATGTGCATAGGTTTATTTCTGGGCTCTTATTTCTGTTCCATTGATTTATGTGTATGTTTTTATGCCAGTACCATACCGTTTTGATTACTGTAGCTTTATAATATAGTTTGTAACAAAGAAGTATGATACCTCTACCTTTGCTCTTCTTTCTCAACATTGTTTTGACTATCTGGGATCTTTCATGGTTCCATATGAATTTTAGAATTGTTATTTCTATTCTGTAAAAAAAATGCCATTGGCAATTAGAATATCACCTTTATTCAACTCTTGATGAATGAATGTCTCTTGCCATTAAGTATGAAGAGAGATAACAGGTTCTCGCTCTTGCTTTGGAGACCACTTCTCTAATGGGTCTCTAACAGTGCCCCCTCATCCAGCTTAAAAGAGAGGCTCTTCAGATAGTCAGCAGGCTGGGATATTTTCAAGTTTCAGTTTATCTCTATGTATAAAGAATGTACATCTTAAGTGAAAGAGTAAAATGTGAAGCAAACCTAAGGACTGTGGAGTATTTTGAGGACATTTCCAGAGGAGTCAGTGTGCTCGTCTAAGGATCCCCTGCTTCCTTCAGAGTCTGAGAGTTTTCTTGGGTCCTGTCTGGATGCCTTCCTAACTCTGGATACTGAACCATGGTTATCACTCCAGGTCATGTCTAATCCCATCTCTTTCTATCTCCTGTTCCCTTATGACTCCACAGGAGAATCTGGGGATTTTTAGTATCTTCCCTGCTAAAGACACCAACACTGGATTTTATCAAAGGTTGAATAGTGCTGGGGAATGTGGAACCCCTTACAACCCTTCATTCGTTTCAACCACTGTTATCCTTTTGTCTTTTCTCAGTATCAGTGAGTAGCTGGAAAGGCAGGGCTGTCGTTCAGGCCAGGCCTTGGGCACAGTTTTCTGAGTCCTATTCTAGGTCAGTGATTGGTTCTCTGCAGTTAGAGCCCTGTCCTCTCAGAATCACAAGAGAGTCTGAGCTGAACTCAGCAGTGAAGCTGAAGATTGCTGCACACCCAGAATCTGCCCCCTCCCATCACTGCACCGCTTATCCTGAGCAGCATGCGCAGAACTCATTGGCGCATCTGTACACGGGCTGGTGACATTGAACAGTGAGGCAGATGTGCAGCAGCACCACAGTAGTCAGTGGGACAACCGGTGCGCTAATGGAAGTTGCTAGGTTTGCCTGTCACACTTTTTTTCCTTTTGCTTTCTTTTTCGGCCACACTTCAGGGCATGTGGGATCTTAAGTTCCCTGACCAGGAATTGAGCCATCAACCCCTGCAGTGGAAGTGCAGAGTTAATCACTAGACTGCCAGGGAAGTCCCTGCCTGTAATACTTTTGTAAGGTTCACTGGTAAACAAAACAATGAATTCTAGTGGGACAGTTTATTACTTATACACAGCAAAGCAAGACCAGCAGGTGTGTTCGCTCCTAGTCTCACAGGATGGCACTCCTCCAGAGTGGCCAGATGGTAAATGGCAGAGGTGGTGAGCCACTCAGCTGTGGAGAAGCCAACTCTGAACCATGGCCAAGTGGTCTGATAGCTGAACCCAAGGGGGCTGAGGTGGAAAGTCACATGATTTCATTCTCTGAAACCAGGGAGGTGGATGAGAATCTGCTTTGTTACAGCCTATCATAACATAGCTTTTGTTCTTGTGTTTCAAGACCTGCAGGGTCAGACCCAGTCAAGACTCGTGCAGCCTTACGTGAGGTCAAAGTGGTCCATGTGAGAGATATACAAGGTCATTAGAGGCTGGGGCAGGTCTGTTCCTCTACAGATGAGAGACTCAAAGAAATGGTGAATAGGGAACTGAAGGTATGGTAGGGTAAAGCCTAGGTGTAAAAAGATGTTTCTATAGTTTTGGGGCCTCTATAAATAATGTAGACAACCTTTTTATGAGTAAAGATAAAAATAGGCACTGAGGAGAGTGTGAATATCACTTTGAAATGAGGAAAAATATAACCTGTTTTCATGAGAACCTTAAGTGTCTTTAGGAAGACATCAGCTCAGCTTTTCAAATCTAAGATTATAAGATTTTGATGTTCTGATGGCTTATGGCAACCCACTCCAGTACTCTTGCCTGGAGAATCCCATGGACGGAGGAGCCTGGTAGGCTGCAGTCCATGGGGTCATGAAGAGTCGGACACGACTGAGTGACTTCACTTTCACTTTTCACTTTCATGCATTGGAGAAGGAAATGGCAACCCACTCCAGCATTCTTGCCTGGAGAATCCCAGGGATGGTAGAGTCTGGTGGACTGCCATCTATGGGGTCACACAGAGTCGGACACGACTGAAGTGACTTAGCAGCAGCAGATGGCTTATAAAAATGCTGAAAATGAACAACTGTGGACACATCACAGTGTCAGAGTTCAGTTTAAATTCTCTGTCAAGTTAATTGGTATTTACTGGCTTCTTAAGTCAGGGGTCAGGGTTTCCTTTGAGACAGCACTCCAGCTGAAACATACAGTAGGCAACTAACATTTCACTTCCAAAGCACTCAAGTCTGCAGGTACCATTTTTATAACATCTTCTGTATAATTCTGATGATAATGGATTCAAGCCTGGAAAGAAAATGAATGGAAAGATTATTCATTATAGACCTTTCTGTACTATAGAATGACTAGTCCTTCCATTTTTGTCAAAGTGGGTTCCGAGAGACTTGTTCATAGTCTGATACTATAATTGAAAAAATTTAAAAAGCTATGGATTGAACTATGTCCTCCACAGGTTCATATATTGAAACCATAATCCCTAGTGTGACTGTTCTTGGAGACAGGGACTTGAGAGGCGACAGAAAAGTTAAATGAGGTTATAAGAGGGGGGGCCTGGTCCAATAGAATTGATGGCCTTTTTGACAGAACACACAGAAAGAAGATGGCTGGCTGCAAGCTAGGAAGGTAAATCATATCAGAAACTGAATTGGTCTTCAGTTGCTCTTGGACTTTCCAGCCTCTGAAACTGTGAGAAAATAAATTTTGTTTAGGCCTTGCCATGCATGATATTTTGCTATGGTAGCCTGAACTGACTGAGACAATTAATAACTTGGAACTTTGCCCAAATTGGTCAAAAAATAAATTCTATAAACAAGTTACCTATGTATGTAGTCATTAACAAAATATTTAATTATTTGTTTATTCTCAAGCCAGTTTTTTATAAATCCAGGTACTGTTTAGGTACAGGTTTGAGTATGATATTGCAAAGAATTTTTGGTCTTGGCTAAAAAGGAAGCACAAAAGATGCATGAGAGAGAAGCAAATATTACAAGTCCAGTGAGATGTATGCAACATGAAGTGGTGTGAGTTCAGAGAAGGATGGAAGCAATTCTGAGGATGGGATATATTCTTGGAGCCCAAGGCGTCTGAGCTGGACCTACAGTTTAGTGGGCATGTAACTCTATAGAATCATCAGAATATGAATGTTTCTTTTCACATGTAAGAGAGTGTTGAAAGAAGAAAGAATGCTAAAATTTGGCCATCTGTGGAAATTTTGAGTAAGTGTTTACCCCATTTATTTTGCCTGGAGCTTCCCTGGTGGGTCAGACCATAAAGAATGCACCTGCTAATGCAGGAGACCCAGGTTCAATCTCTGGGTCAGGAAGATCCCCCGGAGAAGGGAATGGCAACCCACTCCAGTTTTCTTGCCTGGAAAATCCCATGGACAGAGGAGCCTGGCGGGCTATAGTCCATGGGGCTGCAAAGAGTCAGATGTGACTAGGTGACTAACATACACAGGAAAAAAGGAGGAGGTCAGGGTTACTAGGTTAGCAAGATGGATGCCTAAGAAGATGTGAACTATAATGGTCTATATGTGAAACTTGTAATGATCTCTATAAAGAAACAAGAAGTTCTTATAAAAATAATAAGCTATGGGCATGTATACAGCATTGAAGGGAATATTGTAAACTCTGTGCAGTTGTTCACAGTCTAGAGCCCATGGATTCATTGCCATGAACCATAGTGGAATTGTAGTGGCCTGTAGAGCTTTTAGAGGTCTGGATTCTATAGATTCTTAAATCCAGCCTGTTGAGTCACATGATATGAACATCTGGTTCATCTGCCTAGAGAATGCATGAGAGGTTGAGAAATTAAGTAGGACCCTTCAGCATATGGATGTGAACTGATTCAGTAACACTAAATGAAGAGAATTCTCAAGATGAGATTTTCAAAGACAGTAATGGATGCGGTCAGTATGAGGCCAGCTGGTGCTCTTCCTAACATTTCTCCAGCTGCTACCTCATCTAATCAGATATTTCTCATGTCACATGAAGCCCATCAAATCTCTTGGATTTATGGCAGTTCCTAATCTGTTTCCTTGTGTACCTGAAGGATCTACAAATGATAAGTTAACTGTGAGTAATTTGAGTATATTAGAAAGCTTTAAAAATTACATTATTACTGCTTGCTGGTGTTGACTACTATACCTAGGCACGTTCCTGAGTAGAGATACAACAATAGTAGCAAAACAAAATATGGAGTATTACTAATAAAAATATAATGATAACTCTTATAAGTTAGGAACTGTACATATATATAGGCATATTCTATACATTATCTTATTTTATCCTTGCAAGACTCCAAAGTTATTATTATTTCCATTTGGTAAATTAAGAAATTACATTTCAGAGATGCTCAGACTTTTGCCTCAAACTGTACAGCTGCAGTTTGGAGAGCCAAGATTCAAGGTACTTCAAAAATTACAGAGTTTATGGTGGTAGGACATTCATAGGTTTGCATGGTGCAATTGCTCTTCTAGACAAGGATTCTCCCAGGAAGATTCCCATTTTACCTGCTAGTACTGTATCCCAAAAGATGAGAAACACAAACACAGTGAAGGGAGACTCCATGGCTGGCAGTTTCTTGTTGAGGAGGCTCCTGGCAGGGTCTGATGCAGGCTGTCCTAGAGCAGAGAGGGAAAGATGAGCATGCCATTCAGCACAAACCTCTCAGGTCTGGGGATGATCTGCTCCAGGTAGATATGCTACACTGACCTCCCCTGAGGCAGCTGAGCTGGCAGTGCTTATATGAGGAAAAAACAGCCAGCCGTGTCCTGTGTGACAGCTTTTCCTATTGGCAAAGGCACTGCTCACCTCCTTGGAAAACCTGGATTTTCCAAAAGACTAACAGAGACCTGTTTTTAAAAAATTTCTTTTATTTATTTTAAATAAATAAAGTTAATTGTTTGACTTTTATGTTACAATAGAAATGCAATTTTAGAAAATTCATAAAATATTGAGAATTACAAGGAAAGAAGTTACCCTTGAGCCCCACCTCTTCAGACACAACATGTGTGTTTCTCAAGAAAGTTGATTGTATGTTTAGTTTTTTGTTTAATATTTTATCTTGTGTAGTTACAGACATGATATACCCATATTTATGTATCCTGCTTTTGTAAGGTGATATCAGTTCAGTTCAGTCACTCAGATGTGTCTAACTCTTTGCGACCCCATGCACTGCAGAATGCCAGGCTTCCCTGTGCATCACCAACTCCCGGAGTGTGCTCAAACTCATGTCCACTGAGTCGGTGATGGCATTCAATCATCTCATTCTCTGTTGTCCCCTTCTCCTCCTGCCTGCAATCTTTCCCAGCATCAGGGTCTTTTCCAGTGAGTCAGTTCTTCGAATCAGGTAGCCAGAGTTTTGAAGTTTCAGCTTCAACATCAGTTCCTCCAATAAATACCCAGGACTGATCTCCTTTAGGATGGACTGGTTGGATCTCCTTGCTGTCCAATCGACTGTCAAGAGTCTTCTCCAACACCACAGTTCAAAAGCATCAATTCTTTGGCACTCAGCTTTCTTTATGGTCCAACTCTCACATCCATACATGACTACTGGAAAAACCATAGCCTTGACTAGACGGACCTTTTTGACAAAATAATGTCTCTGTTTTTTAATGTGCTGTCTAGGTTTGTCATAGCTTTTCTCTCAAGGAGCAAGCTCTTTTAATTTCATAGCTGCAGTCACCATCTGCAGTGATTTTGGAACCCCCCAAAATAAAGTCTGTCACTGTTTCCATTGTTTCCCCATTTATTTGCCATGAAATGATAGGACTGGATGCTGTGATCTTAGTTTTCTGAATGTTGAGTTTTAAGGCAACTGTTTCCACTCTCCTCTTTCACTTTCATCTAGAGACTCTTTAGTTCTTCTTAACTTTCTGCCATAAGGGTGTTTTCATCTGCATATATGAGGTTGTTGATATTTCTCCCAGCAATCTTGATTCCAGCTTGTGCTTCATCCAGCCTGGCATTTCACATGATACATGCATCATGATAAGGTGATGTGTGCATAAATATTTTCTGTGTCATTTTAAACTTCATAAAATTAAAAAAGCTGTGCAATGTTTTATTAAGATCATTTTAAAATAGCTGTCACTATTTTAAAAAATATGTTTATTGAGGTAGAGATGACAAAACTTCAGATATTAAAGTGTAGAGTTTGATAAATTTTGACACATACATTCTTGAATGTGAAATCATCATCATATTCAAGATAATGGACATATCGGTTTCTTCCAACCATTCTTCATGACGTTTTCCTCACCAGTTTTATTGAGGTGTAATTAATGAGGAAAATTGCGTGTATTTAAAGGAGTGAAATGTGATGATTTTAAGTATGTATACATTGCAAAATGATTACCACAATCAAGTTAATTAACACATCTCTCACCTCAGATATTTACCATTTTGTGTGTGCATGGTGAGAATATTTAAGATTTAGTCTTGCAGCAAATTTTAAATATTCAATATAGTGTTATTAGCTAGAGTCACGATGCTGTACCTTAGATCCCCAGTACTTCTTCATCTTGTGATTGGGAGTTTGTTCCCTTTGACCAACATGTCTCCCCACCAGACACCTGGAAACTGCCATTTTACTTTCTGGTTTTCTGAATTGGAGTCTTTTGAGATTTTACATCTAAGCGAGATCATATGGTATTTGTCTCTGTTGAGTGTTTTTTCACTCAGTGTGATGTCCTCTAGGTTTATCTATGTTGTCACAAGTGGCGTGATTTCCTTCCTTTCTATGGCTGAATAGCATTCAGTATGTATGTACATACTGAATAGTATGTATGTACATTTTCTGAGATATCATTTTAATTTACTTTGAATATGTACTGAGAAATGGAATTGCTGAATCACATTGCAGTTCTAATTTTTTTTTTTTTAGAAACTTCTGTATTGTCCATAGAGGCTATATCAGTGGTGCTCAAATGTTCCTTTTTCTCTACGTCTTTGCTAATATTTGCTATCTCTTGTCTTTTTTATAATAAGAATCCCAACAGGTGTGAAAATGCATATCACTGGATTTTAAAAAATTATTTCTTTATTTGGCTGTGCTGGGTCTTCATTGCTGCAGGAGCCTTTTCTCTGGTTGCAGGGAGCGTGGGCTACTCTCTCGCCATGGTCCATGGGCTTCTCATTGCAGTGGCTTCTCTTGTGTGGAGCGTAGGCTCTAGAGTGTTCGGGCTTCAGTGGTTGTGGCACACAGACTCAGTAGGTGCAGCTCCTGAGCTCTGCAGCACAGGCTCAATAGTTGTGGTGCGCCAGTCTCCTGTATTTACCACTGAGCCACCAGGGAACCTGTCCTCGGACTTTGATTTGCATTTCCCTGATGAGACTAGTGATGTTGAGAAACGTATCTGCCCATTGGTCATTTGTATGTCTTCTGTAGAAAACTATCTATTCAGGTCCTTTGCCTATTTTTAGTTAGCTTTTTAAAATTTGCTGTCAAGTTGTGTGAGCTTTCTTGTATATTTTGGATATTCATACCTTGTAGATCTATGATTTGTAACCATTTCTCCCATTGCATAGGTTGCCTTTTCATTTTGTTGATAGCTTCTTTTGCTCTACAGAAATTCTTTAGTTTGATGTAGTCCTACTTATTTATTTATTTTTGTTGTGTGTGCTTTGGATTTCATGTTAAAAACATAATTGCCAAGACCAATATCATGGAGTTATTTCTTCATGTTTTATTCTAGGATTGTGTGCTTTCAGGTCTTACATTTAAGTCTTTAATACATTTTGAGTTAATTACTGTGTATGCTGTAAGATAAGGGTCCAATTTCATCCTTTTGCATGTGGCTATCCAATTTTCCCAACACCATTTTATTTTTTATAGAACTATAGTTGATTTACAATGTTATGTTAATTTTGTTATACAACAAAGTGATTGTTATACATATATATATATATATACCTTCTTTAAAAAATTCTTTTCCATATGGTTTATCTCAGGATATAAAATATAGTTCCCTGTGCTACACAGTGGGACCCTGTTGTTTATTCATTCCATATATAATAATTTGCATATGCTAACCCCAGACTTATAGATGGTTATATGCTCAAGATTAGGATTGCTCAGCACTATTTATTAAATACATCATAGATTTCCTCTTGTGTATTCCTTGGCAACCTTGACAGATGTTAGTTTAATGAATGTATTTGGGCTTAGCTGGGCTCTTCATTCTGTTCCATTGGTTTGTATCTATTTTTATGCTAGTTCCATACTATTTTGATTACTGTTTTGATTGTATTTGGGAGATGATTAGGTTGTGAAGGAGATGCCTTCTTGAATGGAATCTGTACCTTTACAAAAGAAGCTCCGGAGAGATCTTTTGTCCCTTCCACCATGTAAAGTTACAGTGAAAAAAGTTATAGACCCTCGCCAAACACTGAATCTGTTTGCACCACGGTCTTGGACTTCCCACCCTCCAGAACTGTGAGAAATCAATGTCTTTTGTTGATAAGCCACCTATTTTAACCAGCTCATCCTTAGAGATCTCACTTCTGGGGAAGGCCTGAGGCATACTCCCATGGCCCAGCTTAACTTACACCATCCTTTTAGCTGGAAGCACACATGTCAAAAGGAAGATCGAGGTCAATGAAAGGAGGAAGGCTTTCAGGTCTGATGAAGGGACATGATTCTGATCTTAGAACTTCCCAGCAGAAGATGGGAAAAGCCTTGTTTCAAGCTGGGGTGGATATTGGGGTTCAGTGTGGCCCATTCTGCCATATAGGGCTGATGGGAGAATCCGTGGAAGTCAGAGGGTTGAGTACATTGCTGCCATCTCCTTAGCAACTGGGGGCCATCAGACCAGAGGAACAAAGGGTGTGAGCACAGCAGCTTCTCTGATCACTGGGAAACTTGACCTAAACCTTGGGTCTTCTAAGGCATGATCCAGAACCCTCCACTCTTTCACCAGGTTCCTCTAACTGTATGTTGGGGTGGGACTTAGAGTGAGGATTAAGATCATAGTTTCAGTATGTCTAACAGCCTACAAGCTCTGAGCAAGAACTTCAGACCAAAACATAAGTCCAAACCCATGTAGGAAAAAAAATTTAACCAGCTGGTTACATATAAGCATGACATGAGGATACTAAAGAAATTCCTGTTTGGACCTGGAGAAGTTCAGAGAGGAAAGTGGGGTCTGGTTGTCGCAAGCAATCAAGAGACACTTCTGCCTGGAAGGGGCTGTGTAATCAGGTGAATCCACTATTGCCTTTAGCAAGATTTGGTTATGTTTGGAGTCTTAGGACATTCTGTGAGGAGATGCTGGCTTGGAACTGGTCCCTGGCCAGACGCAAGGAAGAATGTTCTCAGTGCTTTCTTTGAAGATCAGATGCGCTTATGCCACTGGCCAGATGCCCAGACGTCCCCTGGGCTAGTTCAAGAAGTTCAGAGAGGAAAGTGGGGTCTGGTTGTTGCAAGCAATCAAGAGACACTTCTGCCTGGAAGGGGCTGTGTAATCAGGTGAATCCACTATTGCCTTTAGCAAGATTTGGTTATGTTTGGAGTCTTAGGACATTCTGTGAGGAGATGCTGGCTTGGAACTGGTCCCTGGCCAGACGCAAGGAAGAATGTTCTCAGTGCTTTCTTTGAAGATCAGATGCGCTTATGCCACTGGCCAGATGCCCAGACGTCCCCTGGGCTAGTTCATCTTCTTCCTTAGCTTCAGACAGATTGTCTATAGAACATGATTTTTTCCTTTGGGCATGTGAGTCTCTTCCTGGTCCTTGAATTTCCTAGCACAGTTGTAGCAAACAGGGCTGTCCTTATCTCCATGGATTTCTGTGAGGGCTGTGAGAAAGGCAGTTCTACAACACTGGTCATGGACCTGGTGCGTGACAAGTCCTCAGCCTTTCTCATGACTCTGAGCAGATCAGCAGCCCACCCTGTCCTTACTCAGACTCATGTCTGTAAGAAATGAGTTACAGACTCATGTGGGGAAAATACAGAAGGGCCATGGTCACTGTGAGCATGGAGTGGAAATCCAGCACGGGGCATGGAAATGGAGAGCTCTAGAGAGCAGGGAACCAGGAAGGTTCAGTTCGGTTCAATTCAGGGTGGCCAATGTTAGTGGCACCTTATGCCAGGCCCTTTGCTGGGTTCCAGGGACATAGAGAATAGAGAAGATTCCTGCCCTCACAGTTACAGGGCCCATAGGTTATAATTTTCATATAATGAGGTAACAGGCTTCCCTGGTTGCACAAATGGTAAAGAATCCTCCTGCAACGCAGGAGACCTGGTTTCCATCCCTCGGTTTCATCCCTGGAGAAGGGAACGGCTACCCACTCCAGTATTCTTGCTTGGAGAATTCCAAGGACAGAGGAGCCTGGTGGGCTATAGTCCATGGGGTTGCAAAGAGTTAGACATGACTGAGCAACTCAGCTAATACACACATAATGAGGTAAAAGCTGTGAACAGGGATTATGTACAGAATGCTATGGAAACTTGGGGCACCAAAATGAGCTTTGAGAGAAGCAGGAAAGGCTTCCTGGAGTTGAATCTTTAAGGGTAAGTAGGGATTCAGTTCAGTTCAGTTCAGTCGCTCAGTCGTGTCCGACTCTTTGCGACCCCATGAATCGCAGCACGCCAGGCCTCCCTGATTATTACCATCTCTCCGGTAGTACATGACAGAAGGCTCTAGGAAAGAACAGTAGATCCACAGACTCAGGGTACAGAGGTAGAAAAGTCTGGTGTGCAGGTGTGAACACATATTTAGGTATTACTGGACCATGGGGTGTGGTTATGGATGAGGTTGTAATGGGTGGTAGAGCCAGATTACAAAGGTCTATGAGTGAAATTTTATTAATTTATTTAATTTTATTTTTTATTGAAGTATGGACAGTGTTTCAGGTAATTACCATCTCTCCGGTAGTACATGACAGAAGGCTCTAGGAAAGAACAGTAGATCCACAGACTCAGGGTACAGAGGTAGAAAAGTCTGGTGTGCAGGTGTGAACACATATTTAGGTATTACTGGACCATGGGGTGTGGTTATGGATGAGGTTGTAATGGGTGGTAGAGCCAGATTACAAAGGTCTATGAGTGAAATTTTATTAATTTATTTAATTTTATTTTTTATTGAAGTATGGACAGTGTTTCAGGTATACCATTATTTGGAATCAGTTTTAGGTCTATAGCTCTCCCAACATGAACAACATAGACCATTGAAGTAATTGTTTAAGAACACACTGATTAGTGGTGAATAATTTGTAAGATTATTTTGTTAGGTAAAATTTGTCTTTTCCCCATAAAAGTGAAAAGGAACGAAAGAAAAATACTTAAAAATTCTTGTTGAGAGAACGGCTGAAGGATGTTAAAATTTTGGGGGTGCTCTTATTTCTGTTTCTTTGATCTATGTGCCTGTTTTTATTCTAGTACCATACGTTTAGATTACTATAGCTTTATGATATAGTTTATAATTAAGAAGCACGATGCCTCCAGCTTTGTTCTTCTTTCTCAGCATTGTTTTGAGTATTTGAGATCTTTTCTGGTTCCATGTTAATTTTAGAATTGTTATTTCTATTCTGTAAAAATGCCATTGGAAATTAGCATATCACCCCTTTCCAACTGTCGATGAATGAATGGTTCTTGGCATTAAGCGTCCGTAACTGCCAAAGGCACAATCAGAGACACAACCAGATGTTATGAAGTTTTGATGAAACNTTATTTCTATTCTGTAAAAATGCCATTGGAAATTAGCATATCACCCCTTTCCAACTGTCGATGAATGAATGGTTCTTGGCATTAAGCGTCCGTAACTGCCAAAGGCACAATCAGAGACACAACCAGATGTTATGAAGTTTTGATGAAACAAGAAAACTTGTAGTTCTTTTGAAGGGATTGAACCTGAGTCTGATCAAGCCTGTGGATCCAGTTGCCTATCTTCAGGAAATAATGAGGACAGAGGCACAAGTTAAACCTCACCATGAGTGAGTACCCAGTCAGCAAAATCCAGGCTGAGGGTAAATCTACAGGCCAGGTGTCCTAGGCCACTTAACAGGTAAATTGTAAGAGAGTAGGAGAGAGAACACTCAGATAAAAAGAGACCAAAAGATATATCAAGGAAAAAATAAGCAAGATAAAATTTTATTTTTGTAAGAACGGTGAGTAGAAATAGAAGTTCAAGGACATGATTACAATAAAAGTCAAGGGTTGTGGTAACTTGAGGGGGTTATGACTGGGATGGGGTTGTATGGAGATGTTTCTAGGGTACTTCAGAGTTGTGCTTTTTTTATCTGAGTAGTGTTTACTATGGGGTTAAGCATATAATAATTTGTGAAGCTCTACCTTTGTCTTGGGAGTTTTCTATATATGTGTTACATATTTTACAACAAAAATTTCTTTTTTTTTAAAAAAGGGAGCTAATGAGAAAGCAGGTTGGAAGGATGAGATGTGGCAGGAGAATTGACACTTATTCCTCCAAAGAAGAAAGTAAAGAAGAAAAATACATATACATTTACAGATAAATGCTTGCTTATTGAGTGAGTAGGCTAGGAATAAGGTCAGTGGTAAATTGTTTAAAACCCTCTGACATCTCTTTTTACTGAACTAGAAACCAAGTTACTTGCTGAGAGTAGGATGGGCTGTGATGGGTGGTGAGGTCAAATAGCCTCTGAAGTGAGAGGAGTGACCTCACGTCTAGACTCAGCTTGCCTGCAGTGTTGTGTGGTATTCTCCAGGGGCTTTCAGAAGCCCAGGAGTTTCTACTGGGCAGATCTGTGGCTGAATCTTCTTCCATGTAGTGTGATAGAAGAAAAAAAACCTTAGTGTCCTGGAAAAAAATTGCTGGTTGTGATGCCATTTGGGTCCTAGAATTACCCAGGAAAATGAAAGATGAGAAGTTAATGTTTGCCATGGGTTAAATTGTGATCCTCCAAGGATGTTGAAGTCCTAAACTCTAGTACCTGTGAATGTGACCTTATTTGGAAATAGGGTCTCTGCAGATGTTTGAGTTGAAAATCATTTGGATGAGCCCCTAATTCAATATGACTGTTTCCATATAAGAAGGCAAAATTGGACACAGGCACAAACACATGCGGAGGGAAGACAATATGAAGACCTGGGGAGAACACCATCTACCAGCCATGGAATGCCAGGGGCTGCCAGGAGCTGGGAGAGGGGCTTGGAGCATATCCTTCCTTCACAGGCCTCAGAAAGAAGCAGTTCTGAAGACAGTTTGATTTCAGACCTCTAGCCTCCAGAGCTGGGAGACAATACAATTCTTCTGTTTAAGCCCCTCAGGTTGTAGTACTTTATTATGGCAGCCTTAAGACTTAATTCAGGACCCTAGAAAAAATATTGGGTTTGGTTGATGTGATGTATATGTGATGTACATGGTCCATGCTCTCACTGAACTCATAGTCAACTGATGAAGCAACTACTATATAAAAAAAATATATATACACGAATTCTAATATTTTTTATGCTAATAATGAAAAAAGATCCTATGAAAAAATTTAACAGGGGAGAATATAATTTAGGTAGGGAGTATCCAGGAAAATTTATTCTATGGAGAACACTGAGAATATCTCTTTAAATGAGTAAATGTTAGGTGAAGACTTGGGGCCAGGGATGAAGATTTCCAGGATGTGTGCACAGCATGGGTAGAAACTGTGAGGTGAGCTTGTTTCAGAAAAGTAAAGTCCAGTCAGGTGGACCATGTGAGACAGTGGGCACATGAGACGGGTAGGGCTGCAGGAGGCAGTTGGGCCAGATGAGGGGGCACGTTGTCCATGTAAGCAGTTTCTACTTTGGCCCAATAGGAAGACAGTGAAAGATTTTACTTGTGGCAAATGCATGATCCATTTCAGTTCTATAAAGGTCATTTGATAGCTGCATGAAAGAGGAGCAATAAATATGTAAAAATGACATGGGACACCAGTTAAGAGGCCATTACCTGAGTCTTACGACAAATGCTCCTTGCCTGTTCCATGGTGTGTGGAGCCTCAGCAGATGAATGACTCCAGTCACCAGGAGCTCCTGGGAGGCCATACCCTTCAGAGAACAAGCCATCATTTCACTGGAATGCAGGTGGAAAGGTGTGCTGGGAGAAGGTGTAAAGCGGCAGGAGCTGGGGTTCTGCAGGGCATGGCAGCAAGAGCAGAGTTAGAGGCCAAGAAGCTTGGCTAGAGAAGAGGAGATGAGAGCCAGAGGGGGTGCATGGAGTGTATTTCTGGCTGCACTTGCTCCAGGCTGGAAAGTGGTTTTCATATCCCTAAGTGCATCCATGCTCAGTTGGTCATTTCCCCAAATACGTGTCTTTCACGAATTTTCTTTACGTATTTTTTGTTCTACAGTTCTTTTTAGGAGTCTTCCCCAGCTCTGTAATCAAAATCATATCACACACTTCCTGAGGCTGGAATGCATGAAGCCAAAGTGATACATGTATATAAATTTTCATGGATGTGAAAAGCACCCAGGAGGGTGTGATGGCAGAATTTGTTCCTGTCCTGGTTCTTTTGCTCTCCTGTTAGAGGAGCCCTATTTCTCCCATCTCTAGTTTTTTTCTTCTCTAGCTTTAAATGTCTTCTGTTCTCTGGGTCTAACCATCCCTGAAGGGTACATTTTACAATGGACAGTTTACAAGAATTGCTTTGCTTGGCCCCACCACAAGCCTCTGTAATAGGAAGCATTAATGGTGTACAGCCTGTTTTACAGGGGAGAGATCTTGACATTTGGAAAGGCAAAGCAAGTGCCTTACTGAAAGCTCATCAAGCTGAGTCCAGATCTGAACTTGGATTGTCTGATTCTGGGTTCTGTATTTATATAAGATCAGATGAAGGTTTTGTAAAGCCTAAAATGCACTGTAAACTGTCAGGCACTCTTGATCTTCATTCCTTCAAAGCAAGAGTTCTAACACAAATTCTTTGTATATCCCACATTGCCCAGCATGGAAGACTCATGTTGATGGTGTTATAGGACTTTGCCTTGCTCTGTGGGAAGCTCTGATTTCCCTCAATAGATTGCAGCCATATTAGAACTGGGCTGGACCATTCTTTAATTATTCTGTATGCATGAGCCATGTAAGTTGTGTTGCTGCCATTTGTGATATGTATAAACTCGAGAAAGTCCTTTTTTTCTACCCAAGCTTCATGTTCTTTGCATTTTAAAACAAAGAGTGATATCTAGCTGGCATTTCTTTTTTTCAAGGTGAGAGATTGAAGACAGCTATCAAAAACACACTGTCAGCTAGGTAAGGTAGCCTTGCAGTTCTCTGTATACTATAGGCATTTGTTAAATGAATGTACAGTGAGGATACAAAGAAACCTACATATCATCCTACCAGGCCATCAGGGCTGTTCCCACAGTCTTAAGTAATGCACTTTGCAAGTGGTACTCAAGAAGTGTAGTTTAATGGTGAGACATTATGTTCAAAGACAGACTTTTATTTGATTGAACTGCTCAGTGGAGCAAGTAGATGTTCTTGTTCCTAAAAGGTTCACTAGTCACGCAGCTCACTACTGCTCAAGGCCTACATATAGAGTGACTCGCCCCTGCTCTCAGCTGTCCCTTTGCTGATTGGTTCAGCTATGAGGAGCTTACTCTTGGTCCTTGTGGTCCTTGTCTTGCTCTCCTATGTTCCACCAGGTAAAACGGAATCTCTTCCCTGTGGAATTATGAACCATCAAGGGAAAGAGGGTACGAGGTCCTACAAGAGTGAGGAGGAAGCTGGACTTGGATGAAGAAAATTGAAACAGAGAGGCAGAGATGGATGCTCCAGGCTGTTCCAGGGAACAGAGATAAGATGCTAAGGACGCATAGTAGTTTCAAAGAAGACATCAGTTCTGGATTTTGGTCTAGGGAATCTGTGAGTTTTGTGGGGGAGCTGAACTGATAATGCTGGCAGAGCAAAAGCATGAGACCTTTAGAGGATACATAGCGGGTGGGAGAGGGACCGTTCCTCTAGAACTCTTAGAACTTGCACTTCGAAGTCAGAAACCAAGGCAAATTTGATGCTGAGCAGAATCAATCAATAGAGCAAGTTGTTCAAACAGATTAACTTTAAAGCATGATAGGAGCTTATGGAACATTGGTTTGAGGGGTCAAAATTTATGTCCTATGGAAAGAAGCCAGCAACTTGAAACTGAGAAGGGTCCACTTAAGTCACTGAAGTGGCGAGTCAACAACTTTGCTTGTGGTTTGCTAAAGTCAGCAGAGAGCTTTTACCCTTTGTCTGAAAGCTTCACATTCTAAAGGTATCATTTAAGGGCCATAGGTAAGTATTCGAGAGGCATATGAGAACTGTGAGATTTCTGCCGTTGTTCTGGATGGCAGGACCTTTGGACTCATGGTGTTTTCCTTGGACTCCTTTGTCCCCAGGGGGTGCCCCAGGGATAATGGGCTTGTGAAAGGCAAATTCACTTGCCAGTGGCCGTTGGTCAGACCACATTGGTTACTTTTCCACTACAAAGGCCCTTGGGCAGGCTGGGTGGAGAGACTGGTAAGGCTGAACACACAAGAGTGGGGAATTCAGTAGGATGACTCAGAGCCACCCTCACCCTCTTAAGCTGCCTGCCTACCACTCCTGATCCCTCAGCCTCCAGAGGCACCCAGGCCTTGAGGTGAGGAGAAAGACTACTCACTGATTGAAATCTAGGCATCAGGTCCTCCAGACCCATTCACACTCACCAGCCACCAACACTTTCCACTACTTTGTGATTAAGCCTGGGCTGGCAGTCAGGCATGCAGGAAAAAGTCAACGAGAAGCAGGCCTGGAACCAGGGGCTTCTGTACTTCTATGTCGGTGATCTTTCCTTCTTTAAATGACACTTGATAATCAGACTGCTATCTGTTCGAGATCCTGCATGTCTCCTGCCATGGGGCCTTGACAGACTCCTGGGGTCTAAATGTTTTCCATTGCAAATAGTTCCAAGCAAATCTGCTGGGCCCTGTTACCTGTCTATAGTTGATGAGTGATTCACATGCGTTGGGACTGTGGAAACTAGTGACTCATAATACATCTCTGGGAAATAAGAGCAACTGAAAAAGGGCCACCCAACCATACATAACATGACTGGGGTCTTTGGAGCCTGTTCAACTTACCATTAAGAAGTTGTAAAGTGTAGTCTTGAGTCTTATCCAAGGCGTTATGACCCTGCAAGCACTGTGTGTTTAATTCTGTTTTTGTTGGCAGTTAAAAGTGGAGCAAATGCATTCATAAGAAGATTCTTTAACACATGCTGGCGAACAAAAGGTATTTGCAGGAAATCATGTTATAGAAGTGAAATATTTCATGTATTCTGTGACGTGACACTGCTTTGCTGCATTGATAAAAGGGATTTGCCTTCAATGGTTGGGAAATAGTTGTATCTGAGGTTCCTGCTGACTTCCTCTGAGGACCTTCTGAGATGTACCATCCCATTAAAACGGTGGCTTTAGCCTATCAATATTTCTGTGTTGGCTGTATTTCTCTTTATTTAGAGGAGTTCATTGTCTCTCCCATGGAAATAATCTCTTAGTTGAATTCCTTGTCTTCAATATTTTTATTCTTTGTTAATTTTTCCTATTAAAATTTTCCTTAAAACTTTTTTTGAAATATACCATGTACTCAGAAAAATGTAAAAATCATAAGTGACCCTCTTAACAAATTTCACAAATTTAGCACATCCATGCAACAGTAGTCTTGCTTGGGAAATCCCACAGACAGAGGAGCCTGGCAGGCTATAGTCCACGGGGTCACAGAGAGTTGAACATGACTGAACACACACACACACATACACACAATTCATGTAATTTTCACAACACTATGATGTAGGTACCATGGTTATTCCATTGTATAGATAAGGAAACAGGATAGAGAGAGACTAAAGAACTTATCCAAGGTCAAATAGTTTGAAACTGGTGGGGCTGGTATTCGTACTATAGATGAAATAACAATGTGGTGGATATAAGTTGAGGAAATTAATGAAAAAGTGCACAAATGAAAACAGAGTGTGAGCTTTTATGAAATATTTACTTTAACTTGACCATCTACATATATAATTACCATGAGTTTCCTTTATCCATCATATTGATTATTCTTATATAGACAAGGGAGTTTTAAACATCTTTAGATTTCTGAAGAAGATGGAGTTAGACTTTTCACCACTTCTTTTTTTCCTTAACGTTTTTCTTCTCTTTACAGCAGATGGTCCAGTCAGCACAGTATCTAACTGCATATTCGTTAACATTGCACTTCATTCTGCAGTTATAGTATCCTGGAGGACATCCTTCCTGAAAAATGAGGCTTCTGGCTTTAAAAAGAGAAAACACTGCATTGTGTGTTTGTATATTTTAATATTTGAGCACTTTAATATTTGAAATGCTTCATAATAAAACAACAACAATAAAGAACTTTCCAGAAAAAATGACAAAAAAAAGAATGGCGAAGAGAAAAGTGGCAGTACTGAATAAAGATAAATGAGGGTTTCTTCTCTAGAGTAGTTAGTGAGCTGAGGCTGAAAATGGGCAGCGTTTCTGATAAGAACTGTCACAGCATATTTTTGGCTATGCTAAAATTAATGATCCATTTAAGTGTGGGGATTCATGATTCAGGAAAGGGTGTTTAATTTTAGAAGTGAAGTGTCTGAAAGTGAGTGGGGATGAAATCTCATGTACAGGTGAAGGGGTTGGCCTTAGGTCAGAGTATGAAATTTAGAAGGCAGGGTGAGATAAAATTAGGTAAAGGTTCATGGTAGTGGGGAAATGGGGGTTTTGTCACTTTTCCTGTCTTGGTGAAAAAATAAATCATCAACTGAGAATGAGAATGGGATGGGGAAGTTGGGTCTTGGTTTCCATTTTCCGGTGTGTTTAAGCTCAGAGCCGTTGCCTCCTTTACTGAGGAGGTTTTTAAGACCTGCACAGGGTCCCACATGCCATGACCTCTCACCCTGGTTTCTAGTTCTGGATCATAGGTGTTTCTATCTATCCCTTTACCCCAAGGAAGCCTAAGTTTTATAGAAATCACTTGCATTCATTTCCTCACTTAAAAATAGTGTTAGTACCTGAATTTCATCCCTAGATACTGTAATTTAGTTTTTTCTTTTTATAATTTTTGATATTCCTTCTAAACCTACAGATTTTTCCTAAATCCATTTTTTATAGTTTTCTTACAGTTCTTATGTTGAAGAACTTGGGAGTGTTTAACCTGTAGTGTTTCCTACAGTTTATATTTTTCTGACTGCATACTCTTAGAGAAATCAGCATGTTCCTGTGTCCTCTGTATTTTCAGCAAATTGGCAACTGAATTCAGACGCTTGACCAGACTCATGTTTGATTCCTTTAGCTGGCTGTACTGCAGCTGCTGGTGGTGATTGTGTGTGTGTGTGTTTTATCAGGATGCCCTTAATGTCTGGTTGTCTACCTTTTGGAGATAGTAGCAGCTTCTGATTCCCAATGACTACATTCACTAATAATGAGTGTTGTATGTTGGTGACACTGTAGTTATATGTCTTTTTCAAAATGTACACGACTCAGTAAGTTTGATGACTATTTACACTTGAGCGACTTCACTTTATCACTTTATACTTGTGAAATCATCACTACTATCAAGATCATAAGACATTTTAATCACATATGAAAATTTCCTCTCACTCCCTCTATTGTTATTATTATTGTTGTAATTATTACTTGTGGTAAGAATATTTAGCATAAGATCTAGAGTGTGAAAAATCTAAGTATACAATTCTGTATTGTTAACTGTGGATACTGTGTGTAGTAGAACTTCAGAACTTTTCTGTCTTGCATAAATGAAACTTTGTACCTTTTGACCAATGTCTCCCCATTTCTTCCACCCGTCAGGCCCTGTTAGTATGAGTGTGCCATTTTTGGATTCCACATATAAGCGAGATCACACAGTATTTGTCTTTTTGTGTCTGACATTTCATTTAGCATAGTACCCTCCAGGTCCACCCATGTCACAAATGGTAGGATTTCCTTCTTTTTTAATGCTGAATTTATCATATATATATGTATCACATTTTCTTCTTATGTGTGTATATGTTTTTCACTTTTATTGAGGAATGGGTGACTGATAAAAATTGTATACATTTAGGGTATACAATGCAATATTATGTTATAACATATATTGACTTGATACCACCACAAGATAATTAACATATCCAACACTTAATGGGTCATCCTCTTTTATTGTAAGATCACTTGAGATCTACTCTCAGCAAATTTCAAGTGTATAATACATTATATTAACTATTTTTATTAACTATAGTCACTATATTGTACATTAAGTCTCTGGAACTTGCTCATTTTATAACTGGAAGTTTGTACCCTAACATCTCTCCATTTCCTTCCCTGCCCCTCCAGCCCTTGGCATCCACCATTTTACTTGCTACTTCTTTGACTTTACTTTTTTATATTCCACACATAAATGAGATCACACAGTATTGATCCTTCTGTGTCTCACTTACTTGACTTAGCATAATGTCCTTCAGGACATTTGTTCATGTCAATGCAAATGGTATAGTTTCCTTCTTTGTAAGGCTGAATAATATTCTGTGGTATGACTACACACACACACATATATAAGACATTTTCTTTACCCATTCATACATTGACAAGACACTTTGGTTGTTTCCTTATCTTGGCTAGTGTGAATAATACTGCATTGAACATGGGAGTACAGTTATCTCTTTAGCACCTCTATTCAATATCATTTTTTGGATATATACTCAGAGGTGGAATAGCTGGATCTTATGGTGGTTTCTAGTTCTAATTTTTAAAGGAACATTCATATTTTTTCATAATTACTTTTTCAATTTATATTTCTACAAAAGTGTACAAGGTTTCTCTTTATATTTCTACCAATACTTATTATTATTATGATAATAGCTATTTTAACAGGTGTGAGGTGATATCTCATTGTCGGTTAGATTTGCATTTTTCTGATGATAAGTGACTTTGAACACCTTTTTGTATACTTTTTGGCTATTTGTATATCTTTTCTGGAAAAATATCTGTTCAGGTCCCTTGCCCATCTTTAATTGCCTTATTATTATTTGGGCTCTTGAGTTGTGTGAGCTCCTCATGTGTTCTGCAAGGAATTTGCAAACCCAGTGATATCTCATTGTCGGTTAGATTTGCATTTTTCTGATGATAAGTGACTTTGAACACCTTTTTGTATACTTTTTGGCTATTTGTATATCTTTTCTGGAAAAATATCTGTTCAGGTCCCTTGCCCATCTTTAATTGCCTTATTATTATTTGGGCTCTTGAGTTGTGTGAGCTCCTCATGTGTTCTGCAAGGAATTTGCAAACCCTTATTGCAATGGCACCCCACTCCAGTACTCTTGCCTGGAAAATCCCATGGATGGAGGAGCCTGGTAGGCTGCAGTCCATGGTTTTGCTACAAGTCAGACACGACTGAGTGACTTCACTTTCACTTTTCACTTTCATGCAATGGAGAAGGAAATGGCAACCCACTCCAGTGTTCTTGCCTGGAGAATCCCAGGGATGGGGGAGCCTGGTGGGCTGCCGTCTATGGGGTCACACAGAGTCAGACATAACTGAAGTGACTTAGCAGCAGCATTGAGTATAGGGCTTGCAGATATCTTCTCCTATTCCTTAGGTTGTCCTTTAACTCTATTGATTGTTTGTTTTGCTCTGCAGAAGCTTTTTAGTTTCATGTAGTCCTACTTATCTCATTTTGCCTTTGGTGCTTGTGCATATCCAATAAATCATTGCAAAGACCAGTGTTATGAAGCTCTTCCTTCTTGTTTTCTTCTAGAGATTTTACAATTTCGGGTCTCCTATTTAAATCTTTAATCTATTTTGAATTGTTTTTTTTTTCTATAAATGTACTCTGCATATGGCTATCCAGTTTTCCTAACATCATTTGTTGAAGAGACTCTCCTTTCTCCATTGTGTAGTCTTAGCACTCTTGTTGACTATCAGTTCCCTCTCTGGTTTGGGGGGGTTATTTCTGAGGTCTCTATTTTCTTCCACTGCTCTACATGTCTTTTTTTTGTTTTTTTAAATTAGTTATTTGGCTATACCAGGTCTTAGTTGCAGCATGCAGGATCTTTGATTTTCACTGTGGCATGCCAGATCATTAGTTGCAGCATGTGGGATCTAGTTCCCTGACCAGGGATGGAATTCAGGACCCCTGCATTGGGAGTGCAGTCTTAGCCACTGAACCACCAGGGAAGTCCCTACATATCTGTATTTATGCCATACTTTAAAAATTTTTATAGCTTTGTAATATATTTTGAAGCCATGAATTACTATGCCATCAGCTTTGTTCTTCTTGCTCAAAATTGCTCTGCTATTCAGGGAATTTTGTGGCTGCATAAGAATTTTAGGACTCATTCTTTCTTCCTCCTCTCTTTCTTTTCTTTAAAAAAAATTTTCAGCTGTTTAAAAGTTTTAAAAAGCTGTTCTAAAAAAATTTTTTTTTTCCTATTTCTGTGAAAAATAACATTGGGATTTTCACAGGGATTTTACTGAATTTATTATTTGCTTTAGGTTTTATGAACATTTTAGCAGTATTAATTCTTTCAGCTGTTAAATAGGGGATAGCCTTTTATTTGTGTCTTCTTTAATTTCTTTCATCAATATTTTGTAGTTTTCAGTGTATAAGTCTTTTACCTCTTTGGTTAAGTTGTATTCCTCAGTACTTTGTTCTTTTGATGCTGTTATAAATGAGATTGGTTTCATAATTTCTCTTTTGAATAGTTTGTTGTTAATATGTAGAAACGCAACTGATTTTTGCTTATTGATTTTGTTTTCTGTAACTTATTGAATTTTTGTACTAGTTCTAAGTTTTTGATGGTATCTTAGGGTTTCTACATATAATATCACGTCATCTGCCTACAGAGGTAACTGAGTCTGAGTTGTTTCTAACTTGAGCCTGTAAGCATATTCAGTGATACAGCAATGTCAGTCAAATATATATATATTTAAAAAGAAACAGCTTAAAGAATGGGAGAGAATATTTGCAGACCTGTATCTGCTAAAGATTTAATGTCAAAAGTATATGAAGAACAGACTAGTGAAAAACAACTAAATTAAGAAATAAGTAAAGAATTTGAGTAGAGAAATATACACATGGTCAATAAAACACTTAAAAGATGCTCAACATCATTAATGTTGCAAATTAAATGCAAATTAAAACTACAATGAGATTTCACTTTATACTAACTAGGATGACTATAATAAAAGAAACAGACAATAACAATTGTTGGTGACTATGTGAAGAAATTGGAATCCTCAGGCACTGCTGGTGGGATTTTAAAATAGTGAAGCTATGAAAAATAGTTTGACAGTTCCTCAGAAATTTAAACATAGTGTAACCATAAAACACAGGTATATTTCCAAGAGAACTGAAAATATATCCACATAAAAGCTTGGATGTAAATGTTCAGAGCAACATCATTGATAAAAGATCCAGACTAGAAACAACCCAAATGTCCATCAACTGATGACTGGATGAATAAAAGGTAGTATATCCATTTACTATAATACTATTTATCAGTTGAAAAAAATTAAGTACTGATGCATGCTGCAATATGGATACATTTTGAAAAACCTGTTGCTAAGTGAAAGAAAATAGACACAAAGTGTTACATGTTATTTGACTATGTTACATATCCAGAATAGGTAAATGGATAGAAACAGAAAGCAGATTAATAGTTGCCAGGGTCTGAGGGGAGGAGGAAGATGGGGAATGACTGCTAATGAATATGGAGTTTCTTTTTTGGAGTCATGGAATGTTCTAGAATTGAATAAAGATGATGGTTGAATAACTTTAGGAATATACAGAAAGCCACATAAATGGTACACTTTAAAAGAATGAATTTTATCTCATAAAAGAAACAAGAACAATGAAGGAAATCTTGAATTTCTTGAATTTCTTTAGGAATTAAAAGGTGATCTTAAAGTAGTAAGTGCATCATAAAAGATGTCAATTGATAGTAATGTAAAACCCAGTGATAAGCCCAATGATTAATATATATTTAACACATAGTATTTATGGATTTTAAAGTTAATTTGGGAGGGTTAGATTGATTATTCAATAAGTAGGCCAATGTAATTGGTTACTTGGTTAAGTGTTAAGATGGAATCTTAAGTCCCACCATACATAAAGTAATTTCCATATAAGCCCTTACCTAGATCAGTGATCGGAGTGTTGTGTAAACCACAGATTATGATGGAGCAGCCTCCTCTTCACCTTGGCCCTTCTAATCTCTGCTCATTTTCCATTTTTTTCAGTTCCCCAAATTTCCTGTGTTCTGTAACCTCCTTTCACCTTCTTTAGATCAAACACAATCTTCAAGTAAAAGTTTATAGGTTAAATCACTGGAGGGTACCACCTTACAGCTATTGCCCTAACCACCAGCTCTCCACTACTCTCCCATTCTTTGTTATATGATACAATCGGCTCTTTTTCTAAGTTATTTTCAAACTCTTGAAAGACCTTGTATTCTCTTTCACTTATATTTTCATAACTTTGGAATGAAAGGTTTCCATCTTACCTTGAGGAACTATGGACAGTAAGGCAAGAACCCCAAGGAGGGAAAGCAAGACCTTCATAGTTGAATAAGTCAGAGAGAATCTGTAGCTGGGATGGCTGGGATGGAGAAAACTTCTTTCTACATTCAGTACTCAAGAAGTGAGTTGCTGTATGATTATTGAACCTTTCAGTGGCAAGAACATTTCTGCATTCCAATGAGCCTTCATATCAGGAGATGCCATGCAATGGACGTGACCATCAGTCATCCACAGGACATTTGTCAAGTGTCGGCTGGGTGTGGGCAGTGACAGAAGAATGTACAGCTCTTACAGAGAAAGAGCAGCCGTGATAAAGGGAGAAGGGGATACTCTGTTGAAAAATCATTGTCTTATGGTCCCTGGAGGTTAAGGCAACATTTATAAAGTAAAAGCATTCAGTTTGTTTCCCCAGTAATACAATAAGAGAAGCAGTAGATATAATAACATACCTATTTATTAATATTTTGGGGAATGTATGTTAGCAGACTTCAGCAATGGAATTGTTTTTGAAACCATACACAGGCTTGTGAGATATACAGAAGCTTATGTTTGATTGTCTCTTTGTCCAGCCAACTAATGAGATCAGCTTATTTTTATATCTAGAATCTTAGTGAACACACATTGTTATACATCACTGTCATATGCAATGTGAGGGAGACCAAAAAGGAAGAAAGGGACTTAGGTGCATTTGGGAAAGCAAATAGTACAGGAATGACAATGGCAATGCAATCTGAGCATGTGTCTGACAAAGTGGCACAATTACCTTGTGCGTGTGCATTTTCAGTCATGTCCGACTCTTTGTGAGCCTGCCAGGCTCCTCTGTCCATGGAACTTTCCAGGCGAGAATTCTGGTGTGGGTTCCCATTTCCTCCTCCAGCAATTACCTTGCAGACACTAAGGAATGGGCACAGAGGAACACTGGAGTAGTGTGGATGACCTAGGGAATGATTAAAGAAAACATGAATAAGAATGCCAGCTTTAGAACCTGGAGAGTGCATTTACATTCATGATCTAATTTGGTCTTCATAATTTCTTAGACATAACTTTGCCAACAAAGGTCCGTCTAGTCAAGGCTACGGTTTTTCCAGTGGTCATGTATGGATGTGAGAGTTGGACTGTGAAGAAAGCTGAGTGTCGAAGAATTGATGCTTTTGAACTGTGGTGTTGGAGAAGACTCTTGAGAGTCCCTTGGACTGCAAGGAGATCCAACCAGTCCATTCTGAAGGAGATCAGCCCTGGGATTTCTTTGGAGGGAATGATCCTGAAGCTGAAACTCCAGTACTTTGGCCACCTCGTGTGAAGAGCTGACTCACTGGAAAAGACTCTGATGCTGGGAGGGATTGGGGGCAGGAGGAGAAGGGGACGACTGAGGATGAGATGGCTGGATGGCATCACGGACTCAATGGACACGAGTCTGAGTGAATTCCGGGAGATGATGATGGACAGGGAGGCCTGGCGTGCTGCGATTCATGGGGTCGCAGAGTCGGACACGACTGAGTGACTGAATTGAACTGAACTGAACTGAATTTCTTAGATGCTCTTACTCTACACTGAGTAACTTCCTTTTGGTTGTCAGTGTCCAAAAGGAAGCTCCTTTCTTCCATGGCTTCCTCTGGATACCCCTTCCACTCCTAATGAAGCATGTAGTCACACTATTTGAGCAGGCCCTCCATGGCTATGGAGACCTTGAAAAATGACATCAGGAACTAAATTAGGGATGGAGGATTGGTGGAGAGATAGGGATTGAGGTCCTGGAAGAGGCCAGTTTCACAGGCCTTAGCCTAGAAGGGCCAATGAGGGGGCCAAAAGCTCTGGGGATGGCTTTTCCTAAGCCTGGGCTCAGGATTTTTTCTCCTCTGAAGTTGCTGTGACAGTGGCACCTGGGGACAAGCCCATATCAGCACCCGAAAAACTCATGGAGGCGTTGTTCGGGTCAGGGGAGTATGCTGGTTACTGATGACTATTCCATTTACTTAAATCTGACTGGCTGGGAATCTTTAGCCCCTCCAGTCATGAAGGGCTTTGAAAGTATAGTTTACATTGCAAAGGAATCACATTTATGAACACAAATCATTGAGTTCCCTAATGGAACACTAAGGGCTGAATCTTCAACGATATTTTGTAATTTTCTATAAAATTTGCTTCTCACCCAAAAAGATTTGGAGCCAGGGGATGGGCTTGGAAGGCTGCCCAGGAAGCCCAAGAACACTGAGTGATCCATGGGTTGGTAGTCAGGGACATCATCAAAAGGAAGGTCAGAAGACAGTTCATTACATTCTGGGGGTGGATTGGTGGGCACCAGTGAGTGTTGAAAGGAGACTTATCACCAGATTGCTAAGGGCCTTGGCACAGAAAGAGAAAGCACTTTGACAAAGGCCTTTCCTTAGAAGAACACAGAGAAGAAAATCAGCTATCAAAGTACAGATTGTTACAGCAGGAGAAAGGAGTTAATTTACCATGAGATAATAAATTAGACTTAGGAATTATTGAGTTTTATTATTGAATTTAGCTCTCCAGAAGGACAGTAGATACTAAGATACTTTATAATCAAGGGTTTGTTGTTTGCCTTCCTTTTCTGTACTCAGTAGTATTGAAAGCTTATTATTTAAGGCAAGTTCCTGGGCTTTAAAAGCAACAGATACAGTAACCTTCCTTTCTTTAGTTTACTTTTTATGCGAAACTCTAACTTTTCTCCTTTTGTCTCAGGAAAATAATAATATGTTCTCTATTTCCAGTTCTTTTCATTTACTTCTTACCCTGAAGATTTCTGACATCTCTTTGTACTGAATATGCTTTTGGTAAATCACTAACAAATTTTCCTCTGTATAAAATCAAATATATATATAATACATATACATATAAATATGTACATAGATACCTACATACTATATGTGTTTATAGTTTTTATTCTGATTCCTAAATATTACATTTTTATTTTAAAATCGGAAAACTCATAAAATTATTAAGATGATAATAAACATATTGCATTATTCTAGCACCTAAAAGACCATTCATTACTCTTTTGGTTAGTTCTAGTCAGTCAGCAGCAGCAGTAGTCAGTTAAAATAACATGTAGAGAAAAGTGTAAATATTATTATGGAATACAATGAACTCCCTATACCAAATATCTGAATGAAATGGGCACTTGTGGGGAATTATATGTCAGTAATGTTGGCCAATAAAATAAAATTGCAAGTAGTTGAGGTTCTGTGCTTTCATATTTAAAGGGCGCTAGACTTTATACACAATCTTCAAGGACTAGATAATTTCTGTTTTGTGAGAGGAATTCAGATGATAGAATAAGCTAGATAGCTACTCAACCCCTTTTATTAAATAGAATGGTCACAACATAGATAGATTACAAGGGAACATATCAGTTGTATGTCACTACATGACAAATATCCCAAGATGTAGTGGCTTAAAACAACAAATGTTTGCTGCCTCACCATTTCTGTGGGTCAGGAATCTGGGTGTGGCTTAGCTGGGTGCCTTCAGCTAGGGTCTCTCCTGAGGTTGCAGAAAAGGTTGTCACTGGGCTTGCATGTTCCTTTGAAGGCTGGGACAGGTCTCTTTCTAAACTTATTCACGTGGTTGTTGGCACACCTCAGTCCCTTGCCACATGAGCCTCCCCATAGAACTTCTTATGCTTTGCAGCTGTCTAGCCTAACAGCCGGAGAAGGCAATGGCAACACACTCCAATACTCTTGCCTGGAAAATCCCTTGGACGGGGGAGCCTGGTGGGCTGCAGTCCATGGGGTTGCGAAGAGTCAGATACGACTGAGCAACTTCACTTTCACTTTTAACTTTCATGCATTGGAGAAGGAAATGGCAACCCACTCCAGTGTTCTTGCCTGGAGAGTCCCGGGGATGGTGGAGCCTGGTGGGCTGCCCTCTATGGGGTCGCACAAAGTCGGACACGACTGAAGCGACTTAGCAGCAGCAGCAGCAGGGAAACTAAAGTCTACGAACAAGACAGGTAGAGAACACAGTAGAGTCTGTCCGGGGAAGGCCCCATAGAGCACTTGCTTGGTTACAATATGAACATGGGGATGCCTGTTCTCAAAACAGCTATTTTGAATTTTTTATCATCCAAATCACTCAGATAGTAAAGAATCTACCTGAAATGCGGGAGACCTGGGTTTGACCCCTGGGTCAGGAAGATACCCTGGAGAAGGGAATGGCAACCCACTCTAGTATTCTTGCCTGGAGAATTCCATGGACAGAGGAGCCTCATGGGCTACAGTTCATAGGGTTGGACATGACTGAGCGATAACACACACACACACACACACATAGAGACCATAATATTCCATGGATGCGAGCTTGGTCGTTGAACTATAATTTTCCTTTTGGTGATGGCATATTTCCTTGATTATTTTAAAAATATACCGGTTGTCTTGAGATGGGAACTGTTCATTGGTGCAGCTGTGTCTGGGGTTGTCTAGGATTTTTGTGGGCAAACATGTCCACGCTTCCTGCTCCCTCTTGTGGCAGAATAGTAAAACCTTTATATTTTCTCTCTCTCTCTTTTTTTAACTACTCACCAGGCTGGCTGCTGGAGACCTGTTTTTGCTTTCCAAAAGGTGGTGCTAAAGTTCCAGTTTGTGCTGGTCTGCATTTCTGTGAGCACTGGAATCGCTGGACCTGCTCTCGCCACTGAGCACGTGGGAGCAAGCTCATGGGTCTGCTTACAGTGTGGTGGGAGATGTGTAGGTTTATCACTCAGGGTTTGGGGTGCCCATGATCCTGGTGGGAAAGACCCTTAGGTGGGGAACTCCCAGAGGCTTGTGTGCTGCAGATATCCTGCTCAAGTCCTGAAGCAGCCAGAAGGGAGGGTGTCCCTTTACTGCCCTTTCAGACGCTTTTCTGCTTCTTTCCCTCCTTCCTTCCTACATGCGTGAAGCAGCAAACACCTCCTTGGATCTTTGCTGGTTAACTTCAGATGGGGTGTACTGTTTGTGCTGTTATTAACTTAGGTTTTTTTCTCTTGGTCTTTGTATTGGCAAAGTTTTTCTACCTGCTTGCTTTCTCTTTTGGTAGAATGCTCAAATTTTTATGTCTTCTCCGTTTCTTACAGAGGGGCTTCTCTTATAGCTTATCAGGCTGGCTGCTGGAAACCTCTCTTTGGTTTTGCAGAAGGTGGTGGTATAGCTCACGTTTATGATTTCTGCCTGCCCACAAACTATGGTCTATTTTCTGAGCACACCCCCATCTATGGTTTTTGCATTTTCATATGTGTGTGCAGGTAAAATCATACACTAAAGAGAAAAAATGCATGTACTCTTCTAAACAAAAGAATTGGGAGATAAGGAGTTTTTAGAAGAAGGAAAAGGTAAAATTAAGGTTTGTAGTTTTCCCAATTAGACAGTTCAAAATTATTTGCAATAAATGCCCAAGGAATGTTTCAAGCAGGCAGAACAGTGACCTTGATATGATATGATTCCAATCAGAGATTTAAAATGGCTCTGTGTTTAATTCTAGGAACTACATAACTGAAGCATTAACCACAGCCAATGTTTTCTCTTTTTTAAGAAACCAATCCCAATTTCTAAAGTAAACCAACAATGAGGATTCAGACTAGCTCACAGGAATTGTGAGCTAAATCCTAAAAAATGATGCTGTTAAAGTGCTGCACTCAATATGCCAGCAAATTTGGAAAACTCAGCAGTGGCCACAGGACTGGAAAAGGTCAGTTTTCATTCCAATCCAAAGAAGGCAATGTCAAAGAATGCTCAAACTAGTGCACTATTGCGCTCATCTCACATGCTAGTAAAGTAATGCTTAAAATTCTCCAGGATAGGCTTCAACTGTACACGAACTGAGGACTTCCAGATGTTCAAGCTGGATTTAGAAAAGGCAGAGGAACCAGAGATCAAATTGCCTACATCTGCTGGATCATCAAGAAAACAAGAGAGTTCCAGAAAAGCATCTATTTCTGCTTTATTGACTACACCAAAGCTTTGACTATATGGACCACAACAAACTGTGGAAAATTCTGAAAGAGATGGGAATACCAGACCACCTGACCTGCCTCCTGAGAAATCTGTATGCAGGTCAAGAAGCAACAGTTAGAACCAGACCTGGCATAATGGAATGTTTCCAGATAGGGAAAGGAGTACGTCAAGGCTGTATATTATCACTCTGCTTATTTAACTTATGTGCAGAGTACATCATGTGAAATGCTGGACTGGATGAAGCACAAGCCAGAATCAAGATTGCAGGGAGAAATATCAGTAACCTCAGATATACAGATGAGACCACCCTAATGGCAGAAAGCGAAGAGGAGCTAAAGACCCTCTTGATGAAAATGAAAGAGGAGAGTGAAAAATCTGGCTTAAAACTCAGCATTCAAAAAGCTAAGATCATTGCTTCTGGTCCCATCATGTCGTGGCAAATAGATGGGGAAACACTGGAAACAGTGAGAGGCTTTATTTTTTGGGGTCCAAAATCACTGCAGATGGTGACTGCAGTCATGAAATAAAAAGCTGCTTGCTCCTTGGAAGAAAAGTTATGACAAACCTAGATAGCATATTTAAAAGCAGAGACGTTACTTTGCTGACCATGGTCTGTCTAGCCAAAGCTATGGTTTTTCTAGTAGTCATGTATGGATGTGAGACTTGAACCATAAAGAAAGCTGAGTACTGAAGACTTGATGCTTTTGAACTGTGGTGTTGGAGAAGACTCTTAAGCAGAGACGTTACTTTGCTGACCATGGTCTGTCTAGCCAAAGCTATGGTTTTTCTAGTAGTCATGTATGGATGTGAGACTTGAACCATAAAGAAAGCTGAGTACTGAAGACTTGATGCTTTTGAACTGTGGTGTTGGAGAAGACTCTTGAGAGTCCCTTGGACTGCAAGGAGATCCAACCAGTCCATCCTAAAGGAAATCAGTCCTGAATATTCATTGGAAGGACTGATGCTGAAGCTCAAGCTCCAATACTTTGGGCACCTAATGTGAAGAACTGAATCCTTGGAAAAGACTCTGATGCTGGGAAAGACTGAAGACAGGAAGAGAAGGGGCCGACAGAGGATGAGATGGTTGGATGGTATCACCGACTCGATGGCCATGAGTTTGAGCAAGCTCTGGGAATTGGTGATGGACAGGGAAGCCTGGCATTCCTGGAGGGAAGACTGCAGGAATTCTTGCAGTCCATGGAATCACATAGAGTCCGACAGAACTGAGAGACTGAACTGAACTGAACACAACACAGGAATTGAGCCCCAAATACCGTCAGGTCTGTAGGTGTCAAGGTGACACCTTTGACAGTGATAATGCCAGGGAGTAACACGGCTGCACCCTGGCAGCTCATGTCATTTATGCTTTCAGCAACTTAAAGAAGCCTCCTTCTATCTCTGTCTGATTAATGGTTTTGTTAAAGGAACATATGCTGAGTTCTATCAACTGCTATTTCAATACACTTTGAGATGATCAGAGATTTCTCTCCTTTAAAATCTTGACATTCATTCCTCAATAGTTGTCTTAATAAACTGCAGTCATCTTGTGTTTCAAGGACAAACTCTTTCTTGGTCATAACACACTGGGCTTTCAATATAGTAACCGAGTGGCTTACTTTGCTAATGTTATCTAGGAGTTTTGCCCTTGTTTTAATATCCAAATGAATCATTTCTTTCTTCTTTGTGTGCTTATCCTTTGGGATTTTTCCTTTCCCTAATATTTGAAATTGTGCTAAAATACACACAACATAAAAACATACCATCTTAACCATTTTTATGCATATAGTTCAGTGGTATTAAATCCATTTATATTGTTATGAAGACATCTCCATAACTCTTTTCATTGTGTAAATTTGAAATAAAGGTGAAACTATACCTCAAAGAATAACTCCTCATTCTTCCCTACCTACCCCTAGTCCTGACGATTACATTATGCATTCTGTCTTTATGATTTTGACTATTCTAAATAACTCATATAATATAGGTATATAAAATAATTTATCTCCTTTTGTTGACAGTATGTAAAAAAGGTTTTTTTTTTTTTCACTTGGCTCATTTTTTATGATGTTATATAATTCAGTGTAGCAAGATACTATTTCTAGTAGAGTATTATGCCCCTCCTCTTAAAATTTCCTGTATATAAGAATCAACAAATTCATTATTAAACATTTATTTATTTAATTTATTTAGCTGTGCCACATGTTGGTTGCAGTATGCTGGGTCTTCAGTTGTAGCATATGGGATCTATTGCCCTGAAACAGATCCTTTGCCTCCTGCATTTGGGAGCTCAGAGTCTTAGCCACTGGATCACCAAGGAAATCCCAACAAAGTCAATATTAAATCTGAAAAAATATGTTCTACAAATGTAATCACTATGCAGGAACTTCAATTTAGTTTCAGTTATGTTTTCTCTTCCCAAGTTTACTTAGTCTAAATAAAAAACAAAGTTTCTACTTAGTTAATATAAATAAACATTATGTGATTTTCATTTTCTTAATTTTCTGCCAATATAACAAGAACTTGAAACTTAGGAATGTTGTATTTTTAACTACTTCTACATCCTACATTATTTAATTTGAGTTTTTACCTAACATTATACTTATATCATAAATGTTTTAAAACCATTCTTCCATATGGGTACTACTATTTAATCTTCTCTGCCTATCTTGTAAGGGTTTGGGACATGACAATGTATGTCTATAGCAGATACTCCTTGCTAGGTATTAAGAAAATTTACATTGAGTTTTTCTTGGGGCTCATAATTAGATCATACATCCTACTCTTCCATGCAGTTCGGCAAGGCTATGCTACTGAGTTCCAGTCAGGAAATGAGAACAGAAGTGATGGGTATCCCTTCCAGGGCTGGACCATAAGAAACTTCTATGTATGTTCTTGCATGTTCTTTGTCCCTTCATATTTAGTGGGGTAAAGATGACCTCTGTTACATTGGAAGCCACATGTTGAAGATGATAAAGTCTCTGTCAGCCAGGTTATGGAATGACCACAAGCAAGTAAACTTTGACTACCAGAAACACCTTTCCTTCCTAGACTGTGAAGTAGGCTTTTGGGCACTGGTGAAATTTTGCAGCATGTTTATCATTCTGTGTTACTATAACTGGTGTTACCAATCAATGCCTGGATTCATTGTTTGAGGTGAGTCAAAAGGAGACAGTGAGTACAACAGATGATTTAAAAATAAGGCACCCTTTACTATTGTTGTCTCCATACTTATTATGAGAGGGGTAAAAACTTGGCTCTAAAGTGATTAGCAATGATGAGTCTAAATAATTCTGGTTAGTAACTAAACCATAATATAAGAAAATAATTGCAAGCAGTTTCACAGGATGAAGTATGATTCTACAGGAATTTCTCTTGCCATTCAACCTAAAGAAATAATTATGTGTAAGTGTTTCCCAAAACCTTTAGGACAATAGTCTTATAGTGTTTCAAAGACTGTTTTAATAATCCCCAATATATGGTGGTGCTTCCCAGGTAGTGCTAGTGGTAAAGAACCTGCCTGCCAATGCAGGAGACATAAGAAATTCAAGTTTGATCCCTGGTTTGGGAAGATCCCCTGGAGGAGGGCACAGCAATGCACTCCAGTATTCTTGGCTGGAGAATCTCATGGACAGAGGAGCCTAGTGGGCTACAGCCTATAGGGTTGCAAAGAGTCAGACATGACTGAAGGGACTTAGCATGCATGCATGCATGCACATATACGGTTATGTCATGATACTGGAGCTCTTGGAGCATGGTAGTACTTTGTATATATGGAAGAAATTTATAGAGCTTAGTGTTTGAGGATGGTAGTAGAAATAGGTGTTTTCAAAAATTGGCATAGACAATTTTTTGATTGTCAGAGACATGTAGCAGTTAAAGTTGGAATGTTTCTTATCTTCAAAATGAATGTTAAGGAGGCCAACATGACATTCCATAGTGATGGAATCCTGAAACAGATAAAGCATAGGTATGACAATCATTTTCATACCTCTAAGATCAAGGCAAAAGTTTTAAACTTTTAAAATCAATGTAGGAAGCGTTCCTAAGATGGCGGAGGAATAGGATGGGGAGACCATTTTCTCCCCGACAAATTCATCAAAAGAACATTTGAACTCTGAGTAAATTCCACAAAACAACTTCTGAATGCTGGCAGAGGACATCAGGCTCCTAGAAAAACAGCCCATTGTCTTCAAAAGGTGGTAGGAAAAAATATAAAAGATAAAAAGAGAGACAAAAGAGATAGGGACAGAGATCTATCCTGGGAAGGGAGTCTTAAAAAAGAGAGGTTTCCAAACACCATGAAACATTCTCACTGGCGAGTCTGTGGTGAGCCTTGGAACCACAGAGGGCAACATAACTGGGAGGAAAAATAAATAAATGATCAAAGCCCACAGATTACATGCCCAATGGTAACTTCCAGTGGAGAAGCAGCACAAACGCCTGCATCCATCACTAGCAAGCGGGGGCTGGGCAGGGAGGCGCCGGCTGCATTGCTTAGAGTAAGGACCAGGCCTGAATGCCCTGCGGGCAATCTGAGGGAACTAACTTGTGATAGCAAGCCAGACTGTGGGATAGCTACCTCATGAAAAGCCCTAACCTAAGACACTGCCAGGCCCACTCACAGAACAAAGGACTGAGCAGAGCTAACCGGCTGAGGACTGGCCCAATCCCTTCCAGAGACAGGCAGGCGAGGGCAGCCAGAGCTGGAAGGGGGCAATCACGGCTCCAGAGAGGCATCATCTACCTTACTGCAAGCAGGCTTCATTGCTAACCAAGACTTCTTGGGATTCTGAACTGTTGACATCCGCCTGAGAAGGTGCACCAATTGTACACCCAGAAAACAGAGCAGCAGGGACAGGGGAGGCACTAAGTTCTGCAGCAACCATGCTCACCAAGCACCTGGTCACCTGAGCTGCTCAGACCTGAAAGAAAGTGAAGCCACTCAGTCATGTCCAACTCTTTGCGACCGCGTGGACTGTAACCCAGCAAGCTCCTCTGTCCATGGAACTCTCCAGGCAAGAATACTGGAGTGGGTTGCCATCTCCTTCTCCAAGGGATCTTCCGGATCCAGGGATCGAACTTAGGTCTCCTGCATTGCAGGCAGATGCTTTAACCTCTGAGCCACCAGGGAAGGGCACAAAACGCAGGCCCAACCAAGTCTGCACCTTTGTGGAGTACCTGAGTACCTGAACCTGAGTGGCCTAGACCCGGGAAGTGCATACAACCCAGGGCTACCCTCAGACAGTTCCCGGCAGGACAACCGAGAGCCTAAGCAGTGTAGACTGGGAAAGCACACAAGCCGTGAGCGGGGGCAAACCCAGTGTGGCTGAGACACTGCGAGAACACACCAGTGATATTTGTTTGCAGCGTTCCTCCCTCCCCACAGCACGACTGAACAACTGAGCCTAAAAAAGTGTCCACCACAGCCCCCTTGTGTCAGGGTGGAAATTAGACACTGAAGAGACCAGCAAACAGAAGAAGCTAAAGCAAACAGAGGGAACCACCTTGGACGTAACAGGTGCAATAGATTAAAACCTTGTAGTTAGCACCAACTACATAGGAAGGGGCCTATAGATCTTGAGAATTATAAGCCAGATCAAGGAACTATCTGAAAATGAAATGACCCCACACTGTCCACAACACCAAAGTCTTAGATATTTTTTTTACTATTATTATTCTTTAATTTTTTTAAAAAATTTATATTTTAAATCCTCTATTACTCCTTTAATTTTCATTTTTTAAAAAATATAAATTTATTTATTTTAATTAGAGGTTAATTACTTTACAATATTGTATTGGTTTTGCCATACATCAACATGTATCTGCCACAGGTATACACGTGTTCCCTATCCTGAACTCCTCTCCCTCCTCCCTCCCTGTACCATCCCTCTGGGTCATCCCAGTGCACCAGCCCCAAGCATCCAGTATCATGCATTGATAACCTACTATTATTTTGCAAAAAAAAAAAAAAAAAAAAAAAAAAAGACCTTA
>SJYT01016375.1:0-55804 GCA_006410635.1 Cephalophus harveyi | reverse complement strand
CCACCACCACAAAACAACAATTAAAAAAATTAAAAAAACACATATTTTTTAAAAAAAAAAAAAAAAAAAAAAAAAAAAAAAAGACCTTATTTTTAAAGCAAACTTCATATATATATATTTTATAATTTTGGGGACTTTTTTGTTTTTCTTTAATATTGTATTTTTTTAAAACCTCTACTCTAGATTTTTAATCTTTGCTTTTGGGTATTTGTTATTAATTTTGTATGTTTAAGAAAACCAATCTTCAGTACCCATTTTTACTAGGGAGAGAGATTACTGGCTTGACTGCTCTCTCCCACTTTGGACTCTCCTTTTTCTCCACCAGGTTGCCTCTATCTTCTCCCTCCCCTTTATCTTCTCTACCCAATTCTGTGAATCTCTTTGTGTGTTCTGGACAGTGGAGAACACTTAGGGAACTGATTACTGGCAGGATCTGTCTCTCTCCTTCTGATTCCCCTTCTTCTCCTCTTGGCCACCTGTGTCTCCTTCCTCCCTCTTCTCTTCTCTGTGTAACTCTGTGAACATCTCTGAGGGATCCAGACTGTGGAGAGCACATAGGGAAGTGATTACTGGCTAGCTTGCTCTCTCCTCTTTTGTTTCCCTCTTGTCTCATCCTGGTCACCTCTATCTCCCTCCTCCCTCTTCTCCATGTAACTCTGTGAACCTCTCTGGGTGTCCCTCACTGTGGAGAAACTTTTCATCTTTAACCTAGATGTTCTATCAATGGTGCTGTATAGATGGAGAAGTCTTGTGGCTACTGCAAAAATAAGACTGAAAACTAGAGGCAGGAGCCTTAAGTCCAAATCCTGAGAACACCATAGAACTCCTGACTCCAGGGAACATTAATCAATAGGAGCTCAACAAATGCCTCCATACCTACACTGAAACCAAGCACCACCCAAGGGCCAACAAGTTCCAGAGCAAGACATACCACACAAATTCTCCAGCAACACAGGAACATAGCCCTGAGCTTCAATATACAAGCTGCCCAAAGTCACACCAAACCCACTGACATCACATAACTCATCACTGGACACTTCATTGCACTCAAGAGATAAGAAATCCAGCTCCACCCACCAGAACACCGACACAAGCTTCCCTAACCAGGAAGCCTTGACAAGCCACACGTCCAACCCCACCCACAGTGAGGAAACTCCACAAGAAAGAGAACTCCACAAACTGCCAGAATATGGAAAGGCCACCCCAAACACAGCAATATAAACAAGGCGAAGAGGCAGAGGAATACCCAGCAGGTAAAGGATCAGGATAAATGCCCACCAAACCAAACAAAGAGGAAGAGATAGGGAATCTACCAGATAAAGAATTCTGAATAATGATAGGGAAAATGATCCAAATCTTGAAAACAAAATGGAGTTACATATAAATAGCCCAGAGACAAGGATTGAGAAGATGCAAGGAAGGTTTAACAAGGACCTAGAAGAAATAAAAAAGAGTCAATATATAATGAATAATGCAATAAATGAGATAAAAAACACTCTGGAGGGAATCAACAGTAGAATAATGGAGGCAGAAGATAGGATAAGTGAAGTAGAAGATAGAATGGTAGAAATAAATGAATTAGAGAGGAAAAAAGAAAAATGGATTAAAAGAAATGAGGACAATCTCAGAGACCTCTGGGACAATGTCAAACACCCCAACATTCGAATTATAGGAATCGAAGAAGAAGACAAAAAGAAAGACCATGAGAAAATACTTGAGGAGATAATAGTTGAAAACTTCCCTAAAATGGGGAAGGAAATAATCACCCAAGTCCAAGAAACCCAGAGAGTTCCAAACAGGATAAACCCAAGGCGAAACACTCCAAGACACATATTAATAAAATTAACAAAGATCAAACTCAAAGAACAAATATTAAAAGCAGCAAGGGAAAAACAACAAATAACACACAAGGGGATTCCTATAAGGATAACAGCTGATCTTTCAATAAAACTCTTCAGGGCAGGAGGTAATGGCAGGACATACTTAAAGTGATGAAAGAAAATAATCTACAGCCGAGATTACTGTACCCAACATGGACCTCATTCAAATATGAAGGAGAAATCAAAAGCTTTACAAACAAGCAAAAGCTGAGAGAATTCAGTGCCACCAAACCAGCCACTCCAACAAACGCTAAAGGATCTTCTTTAGACAGGAAATACAGAAAGGGTATATAAACTTGAACCCCAAACAATAAAGTAAATGGCAATGGGATCATACTTATCAATAATTACCTTAAATGTAAATGGGTTGAATGCCCCAGCCAAAAGACAAAGACTGGCTGAATGGATACAAAAACAAGACCCCTATATATGTTGTCTACAAGAGATCCACCTCAAAACAAGGGACACATACCGACTGAAAGTGAAGATATCTAGAAAAAGATATTCCACGCAAATAGAGACCAAAAGAAAGCAAGAGTAGAAAAGGTCATATCAGATAAAATAGACTTTAAAACAAAGGCTGTGAAAAGAGACAAGGACACTACATAATGATCAAAGGATCAATCCAAGAAGAAGATAAAACAATCATAAATATATATGCACCCAGCATAGGAGCACTGCAATATGTAAGACAAATGCTAACAAGTATGAAAGGGGAAATAAACAATTACACAATAATAGTGGGAGACTTTAATACCCCACTTACACCTATGGATAGATCAACTAAACAGAAAATTAACAAGGAAACACAAAGTTTAAATGGTACAATAGACCAGTTAGGTCTAATTGATACCTATAGGACATTTCACCCCAATACAACGAATTTCACCTTTTTCTCAAGCACACACGGAAGCTTCTCCAGGATAGATCACATCCTGGGCCATAAATCAAGCCTTGGTAAATTCTAAAAAATTGAAATCATTTCAAGCATCTTTTCTGACCACAATACAGTAAGATTAGATCTCAATTACAGGAGAAAAACTGTTAAAAATTCCAACATATGGAGGCTGAACAACACACTGCTGAATAACCAACAAATCACAGAAGAAATTAAAAAAAGAAATCAAAATATGCATAGAAATGAATGAAAATGAAAATACAACAACCCAAAACCTGTGGGACACTGTAAAAGCAGTGCTAAGTGGAAGGTTCATAGCAATACAGGCATACCTCAATAAACAAGAAAAAAATCAAATAAATAACTTAACTCTACACCTAAATCAACTAGAAAAGGAAGAAATGAAGAACCCCAGGGTTAGTAGAAGGAAAGAAATCTTTAAAATTAGATCAGAAATAAACACAAAAGAAATAAAAGAGACCATAGCAAAATTCAACAAAGCTAAAAGCTGGTTCTTTGAGAGGATAAATAAAATTGACAAACCATTAGCCAGACTCATCAAGAAACAAAGGCAGAAAAATCAAATCAATAAAATTAGAAATGAAAATGGAGAGATCCCAACAGACAACACAGAAATGCAAGGGATCATAAGAGACTACTATCAGCAATTATATGCCAATACAATGGGCAACGTGGAAGAAATGGACAAATTCTTAGAAAAGTACAACTTTCCAAAACTGAACCAGGAAGAAATAGAAAATCTTAACAGACCCATCACAAGCACGGAAATTGAAACTGTAATCAGAAATCTTCCAGCAAACAAAAGCCCAGGTCCATACAGCTTCACAGCTGAATTCTACCAAAAATTTAGAGACGAGCTAACACATACTCTACTCAAACTCTTCCAGAAAATTTCAGAGGAAGGTAAACTTCCAAACTCATTCTATGAGGCCACCATCACCCTAATACCAAAACCTGACAAAGATGGCACAAAAAAAGAAAACTACAGGCCAATATCACTGATGAACATAGATGCAAAAATCCTTACCAAAATTCTAGCAATCAGAATCCAACAACACATTAAAAAGATCATACACCATGACCAAGTGGGCTTTATCCCAGGGATGCAAGGATTCTTCAATATCCGCAAATCAATCAATGTAATCTGTCTCTTATACACATCTAGATGTGTATAAGAGACAGCTTGGAGCATGGTAGTACTTTGTATATATGGAAGAAATTTATAGAGCTTAGTGTTTGAGGATGGTAGTAGAAATAGGTGTTTTCAAAAATTGGCATAGACAATTTTTTGATTGTCAGAGACATGTAGCAGTTAAAGTTGGAATGTTTCTTATCTTCAAAATGAATGTTAAGGAGGCCAACATGACATTCCATAGTGATGGAATCCTGAAACAGATAAAGCATAGGTATGACAATCATTTTCATACCTCTAAGATCAAGGCAAAAGTTTTAAACTTTTAAAATCAATGTAGGAAGCGTTCCTAAGATGGCGGAGGAATAGGATGGGGAGACCATTTTCTCCCCGACAAATTCATCAAAAGAACATTTGAACTCTGAGTAAATTCCACAAAACAACTTCTGAATGCTGGCAGAGGACATCAGGCTCCTAGAAAAACAGCCCATTGTCTTCAAAAGGTGGTAGGAAAAAATATAAAAGATAAAAAGAGAGACAAAAGAGATAGGGACAGAGATCTATCCTGGGAAGGGAGTCTTAAAAAAGAGAGGTTTCCAAACACCATGAAACATTCTCACTGGCGAGTCTGTGGTGAGCCTTGGAACCACAGAGGGCAACATAACTGGGAGGAAAAATAAATAAATGATCAAAGCCCACAGATTACATGCCCAATGGTAACTTCCAGTGGAGAAGCAGCACAAACGCCTGCATCCATCACTAGCAAGCGGGGGCTGGGCAGGGAGGCGCCGGCTGCATTGCTTAGAGTAAGGACCAGGCCTGAATGCCCTGCGGGCAATCTGAGGGAACTAACTTGTGATAGCAAGCCAGACTGTGGGATAGCTACCTCATGAAAAGCCCTAACCTAAGACACTGCCAGGCCCACTCACAGAACAAAGGACTGAGCAGAGCTAACCGGCTGAGGACTGGCCCAATCCCTTCCAGAGACAGGCAGGCGAGGGCAGCCAGAGCTGGAAGGGGGCAATCACGGCTCCAGAGAGGCATCATCTACCTTACTGCAAGCAGGCTTCATTGCTAACCAAGACTTCTTGGGATTCTGAACTGTTGACATCCGCCTGAGAAGGTGCACCAATTGTACACCCAGAAAACAGAGCAGCAGGGACAGGGGAGGCACTAAGTTCTGCAGCAACCATGCTCACCAAGCACCTGGTCACCTGAGCTGCTCAGACCTGAAAGAAAGTGAAGCCACTCAGTCATGTCCAACTCTTTGCGACCGCGTGGACTGTAACCCAGCAAGCTCCTCTGTCCATGGAACTCTCCAGGCAAGAATACTGGAGTGGGTTGCCATCTCCTTCTCCAAGGGATCTTCCGGATCCAGGGATCGAACTTAGGTCTCCTGCATTGCAGGCAGATGCTTTAACCTCTGAGCCACCAGGGAAGGGCACAAAACGCAGGCCCAACCAAGTCTGCACCTTTGTGGAGTACCTGAGTACCTGAACCTGAGTGGCCTAGACCCGGGAAGTGCATACAACCCAGGGCTACCCTCAGACAGTTCCCGGCAGGACAACCGAGAGCCTAAGCAGTGTAGACTGGGAAAGCACACAAGCCGTGAGCGGGGGCAAACCCAGTGTGGCTGAGACACTGCGAGAACACACCAGTGATATTTGTTTGCAGCGTTCCTCCCTCCCCACAGCACGACTGAACAACTGAGCCTAAAAAAGTGTCCACCACAGCCCCCTTGTGTCAGGGTGGAAATTAGACACTGAAGAGACCAGCAAACAGAAGAAGCTAAAGCAAACAGAGGGAACCACCTTGGACGTAACAGGTGCAATAGATTAAAACCTTGTAGTTAGCACCAACTACATAGGAAGGGGCCTATAGATCTTGAGAATTATAAGCCAGATCAAGGAACTATCTGAAAATGAAATGACCCCACACTGTCCACAACACCAAAGTCTTAGATATTTTTTTTACTATTATTATTCTTTAATTTTTTTAAAAAATTTATATTTTAAATCCTCTATTACTCCTTTAATTTTCATTTTTTAAAAAATATAAATTTATTTATTTTAATTAGAGGTTAATTACTTTACAATATTGTATTGGTTTTGCCATACATCAACATGTATCTGCCACAGGTATACACGTGTTCCCTATCCTGAACTCCTCTCCCTCCTCCCTCCCTGTACCATCCCTCTGGGTCATCCCAGTGCACCAGCCCCAAGCATCCTGTATCCTGCATCAAACCTGGACTGGTGATTAGTTTCTTATATGATATTATACATGTTTCAATGCCATTCTCCCAAATCATCCCATCCTCTCCCTTTCCCACAGAGTCCAAAAGACTGTTCTATACATCTGTGTCTTTTTTGCTGTCTCTCAAATATGAAGGAGAAATCAAAAGCTTTACAGACAAGCAAAAGCTGAGAGAATTCAGCACCACCAAACCAGCTCTCCATTAAATGCTAAAGGATCTTCTCTAGACAGGAAACACAAAAAGGGTGTAGAAACTCGAATACAAAACAATAGGGTAAATGACAACAGGATCATACTTATCAATAGTTACCTTAAACATAAATGGGTTGAATGCCCCAACCAAAAAACAAAGACTGACTGAATGGATACAACAACAAGACACTTATATATGTGGTCTATAAGAGACCCACCTCAAAACAGGGGACACATACAGACTGAAAGTGAAGGGGTGGAAAAAGAGATTCCATGCAAATAGAGACCAAAAGAAAGTCGGAGTAGCAATACTCATATCAGGTAAAATAGACTTTAAAACAAAGGCTGTGAAAAGAAACAAACAAGGACACTACATAAAGATCAAAGGATCAATCCAAGAAGATATAACAATTATAAATATATATGCACACAACATAGGAGCACCGTAATATGTAAGACAAATGCTAACAAGTGTGAAAGGGGGAATTAACAATAACACAATAATAGTGGGAGACTTTAATACCCCACTCACACCTATGGATAGATGAACTAAACAGAAAATTAACAAGGAAACACAAACTTTAAATGATACAATAGACCACTTAGAACTAATTGATATCTATAGGACATTTCACCCCAAAACAATGAATTTCACCTTTTTCTCAAGTGCACACGGACCTTTCCAGGATAGATCACATCCTGGGCCATAAATCTAGCCTTGGTAAATTCAAAAAAATTGAAATCACTCCAAGCATCTTTTCTGACCACAATGCAGTAAGATTAGATCTCAATTAGGAGAAAAACTACTAAAATTTTCAATATCTGGAGGCTGAGCAACACGCTGCTGAATAACCAACAAATCACAGAAGAAATAAAAAAAGAAATCAAAATATGCATAGAAACAAATGAAAGTGAAAACACAACAACCCCAAACCTGTGGGACACTGTAAAAGTAGTGCTAAGGGGAAAGTTCATAGCAATACAGGCATACCTCAAGAAACAAGAAAAAAGTCAAATAAATAACCTAACTGTACACCTAAAGCAACTAGAAAAGGAAGAAATGGAGAACCCCAGAGTTCGTAGAAGGAAAGAAATCTTAAAAATTAGGGCAGAAATAAATGCAAAAGAAACGAAAGATATACCTCAAGAAACAAGAAAAAAGTCAAATAAATAACCTAATGCTACACTTAAAGCAACTAAAAAAGGAAGAAATGAAGAACCCCAGGGTTAGTAGAAAGAAAGAAATCTTAAAAATTAGGGCAGAAATAAATGCAAAAGAAACTAAAGAGACCAGAGCAAAAATCAACAAAGCAAAAAGCTTGTTCTTTGAAAGGATAAATAAAATTGACAAACCGTTAGCCAGACTCATCAAGAAACAAACGGAGAAAAATCAAAGCAATAAAATGAAAAATGAAAATGGAAAGATCACAACAGACAACACAGAAATACAAAGGATCATGAGTCTACTATCAGCAATTATATGCCAATAAAATGGACAACGTGGAAGAAATGGACAAATTCTTAGAAAAGTACAACTTTCCCACTCCAGTGTTCTTGCCTGGAGAATCCCAAGGATGGGGGAGCCTGGTGGGCTGCCATCTCTGGGGTCACACAGAGTCGGATACGACTGAAGCGACTTAACAGCAGCAACAGCAACACCTAAAGCAACTAGAAAAGGAAGAAGTGAAGAACCCCAGCATTAGTAGAAGGGAAGAAATCTTAAAAATTAGGGCAGAAATAAATGCAAAAAAAAACAAAAACAAAAGAGACCATAGCAAAAATCAACAAACCCAAAACCTGGTTCTTTGAGAAGATAAATAAAATTGACAAACCATTAGCCAGACTCATCAAGAAACAAAGGGAGAAAAATCAAATCAACAAAATTAGAAATGAAAATGGAGAGATCATGACAGACAACACAGAAATACAAAGAATCATAAGAGACTATTATCAACAACTATATGCAAATAAAACGGACAACTTGGAAGAAATGGATAAATTCTTAGAAAAGTACAACTTTCCAAAACTGAACCAAGAAGAAATAGAAAATTTTAACAGACCCATCACAAGCACAGAAATTGAAACTGTAATCAGAAATCTTCCAACAAACAAAAGCCCAGGACCAGACGGCATCACAGCTGAATTCAACCAAAAATTTAGAGAAGAGCTAACACCTATCCTACTCCAACTATTCCAGAAAATTGCAGAGGAAGGTAAACTTCCAAACTCATTCTATGAGGCCACCATCACCCTAATACCAAAACCTGACAAAGATGTCACCAAAAAAGAAAACTACAGGCCAATATCACTGATGAACATAGATGCAAAAATCCTTAACAAAATTCTAGCAATCAGAATCCAACAACACATTAAAAAGATCATACACCATGACCAAGTGGGCTTTATCCCAGGGATGCAAGGATTCTTCAATATCTGCAAATCAATCAATGTAATACACCACATTAACAAATTGAAAAATAAAAACCATATGATTATCTCAATAGATGCAGAGAAAGCCTTTGACAAAATTCAACATCCATTTATGATAAAAAAAAAAAAAACAACAACAACAACCTCCAGAAAGCAGGAATAGAAGGAACATACCTCAACATAATAAAAGCTATATAAGACAAACCCACAGCAAACATTATCCTCAATGGTGAAAAATTGAAAGCATTTCTCCTAAAGTCAGGAACAAGATGAGGGTGCCCACTCTCACCACTACTATTCAACATAGTTTTGGAAGTTTTGGCCACAGCAATCAGAGCAGAAAAAAATAAAAGGAATCCAGATTGGAAAAGAAGAATTAAAACTCTCACTGCAGATGTCATGATCCTCTACATAGAAAACCATAAAGACTCTACCAGAAAATTACTAGAGCTAATCAATGAATATAGTAAAGTTGCAGGATATAAAATCAACACACAGAAATAGCATTTCCCCTAAAGTCAGGAACAAGACAAGGGTGCCCACTCTCACCACTACTATTCAACATAGTTTTGGAAGTTTGGCCACAGCAGTCAGAGCAGAAAAATAAATAAAAGGAATCTAGATTGGAAAAGAAGTAAAACTCTCACTGTTTGCAGATGACATGATCCTCTACATAGAAAACCCCAAAGACCCCACCAGAAAATTACTAGAGCTAATCAATGAATATTTTTGGAAGTTTGGCCACAGCAGTCAGAGCAGAAAAATAAATAAAAGGAATCTAGATTGAAGAAGAAGTAAAACTCTCACTGTTTGCAGATGACCTGATCCTCTACATAGAAAACCCCAAAGACCCCACCAGAAAATTACTAGAGCTAATCAATGAATATAGTAAAGTTGCAGAATATAAAATTAACACAGAGAAATCCCTTGCATTCCTATACACTAACAATGAGAAAACAGAAAGAGGAATTAAGGAAACAATTCTATTCACCATTGCAACGAAAAGAATAAAATACTTAGGAATATATCTACCCAAAGAAACAAAGACCTATATATAGAAAACTATAAAACACCAGTGAAAGAAATCAAAGAGGACACAAATAGATGGAGAAATATATTGTGTTTATGGATCTGAAGAATCAATATAGTGAAAATGAGTATACTACCCAAAGCAATCTATAAATTCAATGCAATCTCTATCAAGCTACCAATGGTATTTTTCAGAGAACTAGAACAAATAATTTCACAATTTGTATGGAAATACAAAAAACCTCGAATAGCCAAAGCAATCTTGAGAAAGAAGAATGGAACTGAAGGAATCAATCTGCCTGATTTCAGGCTCTACTACAAAGCCACAGTCATCAAGACAGTATGGTACTGGCACAAAACACAAATATAGATCAATGGAACAAAATAGAAAGCCCAGAGGTAAATCCACACACCTATGGACACCTTATCTTTGACAGAGGAGGCAAGAATATACAATGGATTAAAGACAATCTCTTTAACAAGTGGTGCTGGGAAACTGGTCAACCACTTGTAAAAGAATGAAACTAGAACACTTTCTAACACCATACACAAAAATAAACTCAAAATCGACTAAAGATCTAAACATAAGACCAACCAGAAACTATTAAACTCCTAGAGGAAAACATAGGCAAAACACTCTCTGACATAAACCACAGCAGGATCCTCAATGACCCACCTTTCAGAATATAAGAAATAAAAGCAAAAATAAACAAATGGGACCTAATTAAAATCAAAAGCTTCTGCACAACAAAGGAAACTATAAGCAAAGTGACTCGATGGATGTGAGTCTGAGTGAACTCCGGGAGATGGTGATGAACAGGGAGGCCTGGCGTGCTGCGATTCATGGGGTCGCAAAGAGTCGGACACGACTGAGCGACTGAACTGAACTGAACTGAATAATGAGAAAACAGAAATAGAAATTAAGGAAACTATTACACTCACTATTGCAACGAAAAGAATAAAATACGTAGGAATATATCTACCTATCACGGACTTGATGAACGTGAGTCTGAGTGAACTCCGGGAGATGGTGATGAACAGGGAGGCCTGGCGTGCTGCGACTCATGGGGTCGCAAAGAGTCGGACACGACTGAGCGACTGAACTGAACTGAAAGAAACAAAAGACCTATATATAGAAAACTATAAAACACTGGTGAAAGAAATAAAAAAGGACACTAATAGATGGAGAAATATACCATGTTCATGGATTGGAAGAATCAATATAGTGAAAATGAGTATACTACCCAAAGCAATCTATAGATTCAATGAAATCCCTATCAAGCTACCAACGGTATCCACAGAGCTAGAACAAATAATTTCACAATTTGTATGGAAATACAAAAAACCTTGAATAGCGAAAGCAATCTTGAGAAAGAAGAATGGAACTGGAGGAATCAATCTGCCTGACTTCAGGTTCTACTACAAAGCCACAATCATCAAGACAGTATGGTACTGGCACAAAGACAGAAATAGAGACCATTGGAACAAAATAGAAAGCCAGAGATAAATCCACACACCTTATCTTATGGTTCTTAAAATGAGATGATGTGTGATAGTTGTATTCTTATAGTTGAAAGTGAAAGTCATGTCCAACTCTTTGTGACTCCATGAAGTCCATGGAATTCTCCAGGCCACAATACTGGAGGGGGTAGCCTTTCCCTTCTCCAGGGGATCTTCCCAACCCAGGGATCAAAGCTAGGTCTCCCCCTTTGCAAGTGGATTCTTTACCAGCTGAGTCACGAGAGAAGCCCAAGAATACTGGAGTGGGTATCCTATCCCTTCTCCAGCAGTTCTTCCCTACCCATGAATTAAACCTGGGTCTCCTGCATTGCAGGCAGATTCTTTACCAACTGAGCTATCAGGGAAACCCTTCTTAAAGTTGAGTATGCTAATAAAAAAGCTATACAACAAAGAAACTTTGACAGCAAATCCAAATACAAATGAAGTTCCTCTGAACTCCACGTTTCATCTAGCATCAAAGCCCACCAATCTTTTAGTACATCTCTTGTACATTATTCTGTATCCACATTCTCTGCATTTTATCACTGCATTTTATTTTCTGTGACATACTTTCTACAGAGAGGGTTTTTCTACCTGGTAGTAGTGGTAAAAGAATCTGCCTGCCAATTCAGGAGACCCAAGTTCGATCCCTAGATTGGGAAGATCCCCTGGAGAAGGGAATTCAGTATTCTGGCCTGGAGAATCCCATGGACAGAGGAGTCTGGTGGGCTACAGTCCATGGGGTTGCAAAGAGTCTGACATGACTGAGAGACAGCACATATTCTCCTCCAAACAGAAGTCCTTCCTTTTTAATGTCAATAGGTTAGTTGCTAAGGAAACTGGCTTAACATTATTTATTTTCCTTTAGTCTCATTGTTTCTGATGTTCTACACTAAATTATCACTATCAAGTCTTTGTCTTTTCTAAAGACTGACCAGCTTTCTATATACACAAAACAAAGTCTCTTTTTAATGTATTTGGTTATAGTAGAGTTTATTTAAGTTGAAATAGACATTTGCATTGTGACAATTTTTTTTCTTTCTCTTGATGTTGAATTATTTTGACTGCTTTTAAAGGGCATATAGCTCTAGCTGTCTTCTTTTCTGCTATGTCAAAATCATCATTGTCAGGGTTAGACAGGTCACCAGTGCCCTTTATGTGTTGGAATGGTTTGTTCTCCAGATTTGGTACACTGTGGAACACAGACTTGGAGTTCTAATAAAAATTATGTGCTATGTCCAAACCCCAAAAGGACAAAATGTGATTTGGAGTCTGGTAACATACTGAAATGGGCCTTCCCAGGTGGAGCTAGTGGTAAAGAACCCACCTGCCAGTGCAGGAAGCATAGCGAGACATGGGTCCCATCCCTGGGTAGGGAAGATCCCCTGGAGAAGGGCATGCCAACCCACTCCAGTATTCTTGTCTGGGAAATCCCATGGACAGAGGAGCCTGGCAGGATGCAGTCCATAGCGTTGCAAAGAGTCAAACACCACTGAAGCGACTTATCACACATGCAACATGCTGAAAAAGAGCACTCATACATTTATATTTGATATCCAAACACCCAAAGATGGATTTTGACATAAAATTTAGCAAAATTGAAATAAAAATATGACATTTAATATTAAATGCTTAAAAACTTTATTCTTTAAAATCAGGTAGGTGGTAGTCTCCAGTTAAGATGATAGTTTTAGTGTTTGAAATTGCCTTTTGACATATGTCACATTTATATAATCCAATTCCCTTTTACAGGAAAAAAGCATGTTAAGCAACATTAAGAGTTTCAGCCATCAGAAAAAAATTGTATTATGTTACTTGTATCCCTGGGAATAAAAGAAGATGTGGGAATAATAAATCAAGTGTATTCTCATAACTGAATTATAAAAATGTGATAAAGTAAATTAATTTTAAGGTAATCTTTATATTTAAAAATATATTGATATATTATTATCTTAAAAAAATCATGTTGGTTTACTGTTAGGGAGTTTATTCTTTTTGATGTGATGGTTAATGTGATTGTTTCCTTAACTGCTCCTTCTGATCTTTCATAGTTAGTGTATAGAAATGTAACAGGTTTCTGTATATTAATTTCATATCCTGCAACTTTAATGAATTCATCAATGAGCTCTAGTGGTTTTCTGGTAACATCTTCAGGATTTTCTATGTATAGCATCATACATACGAGAACAGTGACAAGTTTTCTTCTTTTCTAGTTTGGTTCGTTTTATTTCTTTCTTCTCTGATTGCTGTAGCTAGGACTTCCAAAAATATGTTGAATAAAATTGGTGAGAATGGACATCCTTGTCTTGTTCCTGATCTTAGAGGAAATGCTTTCAGCTTTTTATTGTATGATGTTAGTTGTGAGTTTGTTGTATATGGCCTTTATTATATTGAGGTATGTTCCCTCTATGCTCGCTTTCTGGAGAGTTTTTATCAAAATGACTATACTACCCAAGGCAGTCTACAGCTTCAATGCAATCCCTATCAAATTACCAATGACATTTTTCACAGAACTAAAACAAAGCAAAACAAAAAATTGTATGGAAACACTAAAAGGACCACAAATAGCCAACTCATTCTTTAGAAAGAAAAACAGAGATAGAGGAATCCATGTCATTAAACTATACTACAAAGCTACAGTAATCAAAACAGTATGGTACCAGCACCAAAACAGAAACACAGATCAATGAAACAGGATTAAAAGTCCAGAAATAACCCCACACACTATGGTCAATTAATTTATGACAAAAGAGACAAGAATATACAATGGGAAAATGACAGCCTCTTCAATAAGTTGTGCTGGGAAAACTGGACAGCTACATGTGAAATAATTAAATTAGGACATTCTCTAACACCACACTCAAAATAAACTCAATAAAGACCTAAATGTAAGGCTAGGTACTATAAAACTCTTGGAGGAAAACATAGGCAGAACACTCTTTGACATAAATTGTGCAATATCTTTTTGTATCTGTCTCCTAGAGTGATGGAAATAAAAATTTTGAGTCTGTCTCCTTAGAGTGATGGAAATAAAAACAAAGATAAATGGGACCTATTTAAACTTAATAAGTTTTGGATAGTAAAGGAAACTATAAACAAAATGAAAGGACAACCTATGAAATGGGAGAAAATATTTGCAAAATATGTGACTGACAAGGGATTAATCTCCAAAATATACAAACAGTTCATACTGTTGAGTATCCAAGAAGCAACACACACACACACACACACACACACACACAGGGCAGAAGCTGTAAATAGACATTTCTCCAAAGAAAGCATACAAATGACAAAAGGCACATGAAAAAGTGTTCAACATCTGTGAATTATTATAGAAATACAAATCAACATTAAAATGAGGTATGATCTCACTCTGGTCAGAATTGCCATCATTGAAAAGTCTAGAAGTAATAAATGCTGGAGAGGGTGTAGAGAAGAAGGAACCCTCCTGTACACTCTTGGTGGGAATGTAAATTGGTATAGCCATTATGGAGAACAGTATGGAAATTCTTTAAAAAACTAAAAATACAGTTGCCTTATGATCCTGCAATCCCACTCCTGGGCATATTTCCAGAAAAGATACATGCACCTCAGTGTCCATAGGAGCACTATTTACAGTAGCTAAAACATGGAAGCAACCCAGATGTCCATTGACAGTTAAATGGATAAATGAATCTGTGGCATATTTATACAATGGAATATTACCCAGTCATAAAAAGAATGAAATGATGCCATTTGCAGCAATGTGAGTGGACCTACAGATTATCATACTGACAAACCAAAGATGTATATCATGTGATATCAGTTATGCTCATACTCACTCGGTGTGTCTGACTCTTTGTGATCCCATGGACTATAGCTGGCCAGGCTCCTCTGTCCATGGGGTTTTCCAGGCAAGAAAGCAATATCACTTATATGTGGAATCTGAAAAAAAAAATGATACAAATGAACTTATATGTGAGACAGAAATAGGCCCACAGAGGTAGGAAACAAATTTACAGTTACCAAAGAGGAAAAGGGTTCAATTCAGTTCAGTTCAGTCATTCAGTCGTGTCCGACTCTTTGTAACCCCATGAATCGCAGCACACCAGGCCTCCCTGTCCATCACCAACTTCCAGAGTTCACTCAGACTCAAGTCCATCGAGTCAGTGATACCATCCAGCCATCTCATCCCCTGTCGTCCCCTTCTCCTTCTGCCCCCATTCCCTCCCAACATCAGAGTCTTTTCCAATGAGTCAGCTCTTCGCATGAGGTGGCCAAAGTACTAGAGTTTCAGCTTTAGCATCATTCCTTCCAAAGAAATCCCAGGGCTGACCTCCTTTAGAATGGACTGTTTGGATATCCTTGCAGTCCAAGGGACTCTCGAGAGTCTTCTCCAACACCACAGTTCAAAAGCATCAATTCTTTGATGCTCAGCTTTCTTCACAGCCCAACTCTCACATCCATACATGACCACTGGAAAAACCATAGCCTTGACTAGATGGACCTTAGTTGGCAAAGTAATGTCTCTGCTTTTGAACATGCTATCTAGGTTGGTCATAACTTTTCTTCCAACGAGTAAGCGTCTTTTAACTTCATGGCTGCAATCACCATCTGCAGTGATTTTGGAGTCCATCAAAAAATAAAGTCTGACACTGTTTCCACTGTTTCCCCATCTATTTCCCATGAAGTGATGGGACCGGATGCATGGGGAAGGAGAAATTAAGAGTTTGGGATTAATATACACACTACTATATATGAAATAGGTAACCAACAAAGACCTACTTTGTAGCATGGAGAGCTATTTCAGTGTTTTGTAATAATGTTTTTTTTGTCTTCTAATATTTGCAATAACCTTTAAGGGAAAAGAATCTGAAAAAAAGATATATAGTGTGTATAACAGAATCACTTTGCTATATAGAAAAAACTAATACAACATTGTAAATCAACTATAATTCAAAGAAAGACTAAAAAAATTTGAAAAAAATTTAATGATGTCCACTGAACCCATCAGGGGTAAAATTTGCCTTTCCCACATTTACATTAGAACTGACTGGCCTAATAGCTTTATGCTAGTTAAAGTAAAGCCTTTCATTTCCTTGGTAGACACAAAAATTCCTATATGTAAGTAAATCAATTGTGTGATTTTATAATTTTTAAAAATAAAATAATTCTAAATATACTTATTCTATACAAATTAAATTCACTTAATTTATAAAGGGTAAAGCATCATTGATTATGATAAAGGAAAGTCCTATTTAAGCATATTTGAAAAAAATGCTCACTGTTGGGTTTGAAGTTTTTGATCAAAGCTTATATGTTGAGTTTTCTTAGGGAATAGGAATGGAAGGCTTTGCTAATTGTTGACATCAGCATACTGTTTCAGAAATTATTGGAATCACAGTAGGCACTATTTTAGGATTAGTTTTTTCTTTTTTTATAGTATTCAAGGAAAACTGGTTCCAAATAGGAAAAGGAGTACGTCAAGGCTGTATATTGTCATCTTGCTTATTTAACATATACACAGAGTACATCATGGGAAACGCTGGGCTGGAGGAAGCACAAGATGGAATCAAGATTGCTGGGAGAAATATCAATAACCACAGATATGCAGATGACACCACCCTTATGGCAGAAAGTGAAGAAGAACTAAAGAGCCTCTTGATGAAAGTGAAAGAGGAGAGTGAAAAAGTTGGCTTAAAGCTCAACATTCAGAAAACTAAAATCATGGCATCTGGTCCCATCACTTCATGGGAAATAGATGGGGAAACAGTGGAAACAGTGTCAGACTTTATTTTTGGGGGCTCCAAAATCACTGCAGATGGTGATTGCAGCCATGAAATTAAAAGACATTTACTCCTTGGAAGGAAAGTTATGATCACCTAGAGAGCATATTAAAAAGCAGAGACATTACTTTGTCAACAAAGGTCCATCTCATCAAGGCTATGGTTTTTCCAGTAGTCATGTATGGGTGTGAGAGTTGGACTATAAAGAAAGCTGAGTGTTGAAGAATCGCTGCTTTTGAACTGTGGTGTTGGAGAAGTCTCTTGAGAGTCCCTTGGACTTCAAGGAGATCCAACCTGTCCATTCTAAAGGATATCAGTCCTGGGTGTTCATTGGAAGGACTGATGTTGAAGTTGAAACTCCAATACTTTAGCCATCTGATGCGAAGAGCTGACTCATTTGAGAAGACCCTGATGCTGGGAAAGATTGAGGGCAGGAGGAGAAGGGGATGACGGAGGATTAGATGGTTGGATAGCATCACCGACTCAATGGACATGGGTTTGGGTGGACTCTGGGTGTTGGTGATGGACAGGGAGGCCTGGCATGCTGTGATTCATGGGGTTGCAAAGAGTCAGACACGACTGAGCAAATGAACTGAACTTAACTGAACTGAAGGAAGAAATGACTTGAAAATATGAGTTTCATTTCATATCTACCTTTAAAGACTATGTCATATTTTCTTTATAAATAATTTTGTCTTATTAAATACCACCAAATTTTAAAAATATTTGGAAGCTGATAATGTTAATATGAATGTTTATAATAGTTATATCAAATGCTACTTAGCATATAATGGCACAGAACTGCAATGAAAAAGGGGCTAAGGATAAGTCAGTACACCACTGAGTGGTTGAGGTTACCACAATTAATAACAGACTGACTGAGATTACCACAATTATTGCAAAGGTGATTTTATTGTCAGAGTATATGTGAAACTAAGGAAGTCAGGCTTCTTGACAAAACAAGAGTAGATACAAACTGGTCCTAGTGAGTAAGAAAGGAACCTCAATGCAACCTAATTATAAAAATTAGGATGTAATGTTTGTCTAGTCAATAAGATTTAATTTGTACTTACTATATGACTTAGTGTTCCCCAGCGAAGCAGAATCAATAGGATGTGAGTATGTATAGAAAGAATTCATTATAAGAAATTGGATTGCACAGTTATGAAAGAGGACAAGTCCCAAGATCCACAACATGAGTTGGCAGGCTGGAGGCCCAAGAGAGCAAATTCCAGTCCAGGTCCAAAGGCCTGAGAAGCAAGCGAGCCCATGGTGTGCTTCTTGTCTCAGGTCTGGCAGACTCGAGACCCAGGGAGAGCTGATGTTTCAGCCTGAGTTTGAAGGCAGGAAAAAGGCTGGCATCTGCATTTGAAAGCAGTTGAGCAGGAAGAACTCTCTCTTACTTGGGAGACAGTCATCCTTTGTATTCTATTCAAGCCTTCAACTGATTGGATGAGGCCCACCCACATCAGGGAGGGCCATTTGCTTTACTCAATCTACTGATTAAAAAGTTACACTCATCTAAAAATGCTCTCATAGAAACAACAAGAATAATGTTTAACCAAATATCTGGCTTCCTTGTGGCCCAGTCAGGTTGCCCCATAACATTAAACATCACATGGTAATAATGAACTTTCATTACTTAGATAATAAGAAGGGAAAATGTGTACAAGACAAGAATGTTTCTGCAATGGGCTTTCAATATCTCACCTCTATAAAAACCAGTTGCATAATAGTAGTGTCTGATACTTGCTGTACATTTAGTTATAAGAAGTTTTCATGGGTCACTGCAGTGATACTAAATGTCAAGTCTTATTCCATGTGCTTTAGATAAAATAAAGCCTAATTCTCAAAGTAAGTCTATGATACAGGTGCTATATTCCACCGTGTAGATCAAAACCTAACAAAGGGCACACATTTATTAAAGACACAGATCTAAGACTAAAGCATAGATCTTTCTGACTCCAGGTAAAGAACTTTCCAGTGCACTTGCTTCCCAGTTGTGCCTGGATAAATTAAGGTCAACCTCATCAATGTAGGGAGAGAGAGTAGAACTAAGGTAATTCTGTGATCGAGGTGTGATTATGAAGTAGGTAATGTTTATATTTTTAGTTACCACTTAATTTGCTTTCATTACCCTTTTTTTTTGGTCCAGATGGATTAACAACTTAAATATAAAAAATAAAATCTCTAAAATTATAAGAAAATAATTGACTTCAGTCAGTATTTCTCTGACAGCTAGATGAGAAAGGAAATTAGAAGTTACAAAAAATAAGTCACAAAGGAAAATCCATATATGTTTCGAAAACTGAAAGCTAATTGTAAACAAATGATTGGGGAAAATATGTCACTAATATGGCTGCATACCCACCTTTATGCATTAGTGTGTAATCAGTAAGATGTGTAATACACACACATACTCACCAATGCCAGGGTCTATTTGACATTCTACTTGTTAGTATTTTCCTGTTTTTTAAATATCTACTTTTATTTTTATTATTTTATTCTTTCTACTTTCCTTATTAAATCTTTTACATAATATTACATGATATACTTTTGGTTTTTTAAATATTATTTTTTAATTGAAGGATAATTCATTTACAGAATTTTGTTATTTTCTGTCAAACATCAGCATGAATCAGCCATAGGTGTACATATGTCCCCTCCCTCTTAAAACTCTCTCCCATCTCCCTCCCCATCTCACTCCTCCAGGTTGATACAGAGCCCCTGTTTGAGTTCCCTGACCCACTGGCTATCTATTTTACATACGATAATGTAAACTTCCACGTTACTCTCTCCATACATCTCACCCTCTTCTCCTCTCTCCCATGTCCATAAGTCTGGATGTATTTTTGTTTTATTTTGAGTAGATTTTTTTAACACTTAACATAAATAAGTGTATTTTCCACCAACTTTAAACTTTCATCAATATTTTTCTGAAAACTTTAGTGCTAGCTGTCACTTGTCCGAAGATGATTAAATAAACAAGTAACAAATGCAAATTAGTAGAGAACCTGGGAAGAAAGATAATTATTTTGTTAATTTGTTTTTGGGAGACATGCTTATTATTAGTTTGCATAGTGAAAACATGTGTATGTCATTTTAAGCTATTAAAAATTTCAAATGTAATACAGAATTAAGTGTTGGAATACTTCCTCACATTTCTTAGACTATTATGATTTTGAGGTGTTTTGAACTATACTGTATTATACCATGTTGAAAAATCAATAGACAGCTTGAAACATGTAGGTAATTCTTGGCTTTGATTTTCAAAGATAATGTATCAATACTGTAATATGATTAGTTATGAGTTCTTGACAGCCACTACTGAATCACAGTTATAGGCAAGTAAAAGACAAAAAAACTTGAATACTTAATGAAGCTTTTAAAATTGCTTATTGAATTATTATATTTTTTTCTGCTGACAATGTTATATTGAGTAATTCTGTGGTAAAAATCTCATGAACTGCTTAAAAATATTCAACATTTTAAATTCCATACTGAAGGATTAAATTCTAGCAACTGTATTTTGCCATGCTTATCTCCTTAATGTACTAAATTATTTTAGGTGGTAATGAGAATTTAATATGTTAAATGAGAGGGACATGGGTTATAACATAATTAACCTGGAGTAACACAGTAATTGAATTGAAAGATAGTTTGGAAATAACCTAGTTCAACCTTGGGGGAAAAGATTTAGCAGATGATTGGCACACAGTTCTTCTAACCTAGGGGACATTTGAGGAGAAATGACCTGATCAAATCACCTTGCAAACATGTCTCCTAATGCTGTGTACTGCTGGAAAGATAAAGGGCAGTTTTTATCTACCGATAAGAACTTCTTTTTTAGTGAGGGTATACATGGCCTGTCTGGGATTTCTTTTCTTTTTTTTTGGCTTGTGGTAAACAACTAGAGTCTACGGATTTATGAGTCATGATCCACTGGAAAATGTCAGCGTGAGCTGTGTCATTATAGCATTATAAAATAGAAATGTTTTCTACTGAAAACATTCTAATGAAAAGAGCTTTCATTATACTAGTGATGTGTTGTTTTGCTCATCTGGAGACCAGATTTAATAAAATATGGTCCAGAGTATGTTTCTAATGCATCAAGAAAAGATCTGGGCAGCTACTTTAGCAATGCCAGAGGTTTCCATATTTGCCTGTGTCTCGCAACCACGACCATCCATTGAATCATTAATAAAAAAAATGACCCTGAGTAAGAGACTGATAACCGCAAAGTACTCTATCCACAGGCCCTAATAACAGCGTGTGCCCTAGGTCCCGCCGCTCTCTGCCTCTCCTGACTCGGCCTCACAAAGTGTTCCCTCAAATTATGCTATGCTCCTCCTCCAGGACGTGTGAATAATAAACCTCCCTATTTCAATCTCTTTTGTGGCCTTTTGTTGAACAGCGGCTCACCATCTGACACAGGAGCACTTAGTAAATGTTAATTCAACAAAGCCACTACACAGAGGGAAGAAATTAGGTAAAGATGGAGGCCAAGGAACCTCTGGGTCTACCACAAGGGCCCCTTGCCAGGGTCTTTGAATTCTGTCTCACAGGTTCCAGAACTGTGAGAGAATACACTTTTGTTGTTATAAGCCATCCAGTTTGTGATCTCTTGTTGTGTCAGCCCAGCCTATAGATAGGCCACTCTTTTGGTTTTGACAAGCTTGGGAACCACTGTTTATTCTTATGCTTTAATTTTGGCCACCCTATAGGATGCTGACAAAGTGACATTGCTGAGAAAGTAAGATTTATAGCATTTGTAGGGTATAAGCACTTAGAAGTAACTTTGAACCTCAATATCAAACCATTCATAGACTTAAGGGAGAAAAACCTTTTCATAAAATTGGTGTTTCTGCCTTGATCCATTTTGCTGGTCAGAAAGATGGAGTGGCTTTTAAAATTTTCAGTCTGTTTTGGTTAATCTGTTTAATTACACTTATAAAGGGTTTAAATATATGATACATTTAAACATCTTATAAAGGGTGTTTCTGTTCATGTTTAACTATAGGAGAGTTGATTAAAACAAATGTTTCTTTGTTGTATAAAGCTAGAAGAGATATTTTCAGTTTCTAGATGTTGGAGAGGAAAATCAGTCATGCAAAATAGGTTACATATCTGTGAATAATCTCTGCAGATGAGAAAAACATCTCTGTAAGACATCACCTTGCTTCCTAAGAAATGATCAGTGATTCTACCTGTGCTCATTCTAAGCTGAGTTCAGTTAGTTCAGTTCAGTCGCTCAGTCGTGTCTGACTCTTTGCGACCCCATGAATTGCAGCATGCCAGGCCTCCCTGTCCATCAGCAATTCTTGGAGTTTACTCAAACTCATGTCCATTGAGTCGCTGATGTCATCCAGCCGTCTCATCCTCAGTCGTTCCCTTCTCCTCCTGCCCCCAATCCCTCCCAGCATCAGTGTCTTTTCCAATGAGTCAACTCTTGGCATGAGGTGGTCAAAGTACTGAAATTTCAGCTTTAGCATCAGTCCTTCCAATGAACACCCAGGACTGATCTCCTTCAGAATGGACTGGTTGGATCTCTTTGCAGTCCAAGGGACTATCAAGAGTCTTCTCCAACACCACAGTTTAAAAGCATCAATTCTTTGGTGCTCAGCTTTCTTTACAGTCCAACTCTCACATCTGTACATGACCACAGGAAAAACCATAGCCTTTACTAGACGGACCTTTGTTGGGAAAGTAATGTCTCTGCTTTTGAATATGCTGTCTAGGTTGGTCATAACTTTTCTTCCAAAGAGTAAGCGTCTTTTAATTTCATGGCTGCAATCACCATCTGCGGTGATTTTGGAGCCCCCAAAATGAAGTTCCTCACTGTTTCCACTGTTTCCCCATCTATTTTCCATGAAGTGATGGGACCAGATGCCATGATCTTCGTTTTCTGAATGTTGAGCTTTAAGCCAACTTTTTCACTCTCCTCTTTCACTTTCATCAAGAGGCTCTTTAGTTCTTCTTCACTTTCTGCCATAAGGGTGGTGTCGTCTGCATATCTGAGATTATTGATATTTCTCCTGGCAATCTTGATTCCAGCTTGTGCTTTTTCCAGCTTAGCATTTCTCATGATGTACTCTGCATCATGTACTTATTTTCTTTTTAAAAATTAATTAATTTATTTTGATTGGAGGCTAATTACTTTACAATATTGTGGTGGTTTTGCCATACATTGACATGAATCAGCCACGGGTGTACATGTGTTCCCCATCCTGAACGCCCCTCCCAACTCCCTCCCCATCCGATCCCTCAGGGTCATCCCAGTGCACCAGCCCTGAGCACCCTGTCTCATGCATCGAACCTGGACTGGTGATCTGTTTCACATATGATAATATGCATGTTGCAATGCTATTCTCTAAATCACCCCACCCTTGCCTTCTCCCAAAGAGTCCAAAAGACTGTTCTTTACATCTGGGTCTCTTTTGCTGTCTTACATATAGGGTCATCGTTACCATCTTTCTAAATTCCATATATTTGTGTTAGTATACTGTACTGGTGAAAAGTAAAGGAGAAAAGGAAAGATATAAGCATCTGAATGCAGAATTCCAAACAATAGCAAGGAGAGACAAGAAAGGCTTCCCCAGCGATCAATGCAAAGAAATAGAGGAAAACAACAGAATGGGAAAGACTAGAGATCCTGTCTCTTATACACATTCCAAAATCATTGTAGATGGTAATTGCAGCCATGAAATTAAAAGACACTTATTCCTTGGAAGAAAAATTATGACCAACCTAGATAATATATTAAAAAGCAGAGACAATATTGTATTGGGAAGTAATTAACCTCCAATTAAAAAAAATAAAATAAATAAATTTATATTAAAAAAAAAGCAGAGACATTACTTTGCCAACAAAGGTCTGTCTAGTCAAGGCTATGGTTTTTCCCGTGATCATGTATGGATGTGAGAGTTGGACTGTGAAGAAAGCTGAGCGCCGAAGAATGGATGCTTTTGAACTGTGGTGTTGTAGAAGACTCTTGAGAGTCCCTTGGACTGCAACCAGCCCATTCTAAAGTAGTTCAGTCCATTCTAAAGGAGATCAGTCCTGGATATTCTTTGGAAAGACTGATGTTGAAGCTGAAACTCCAATACTTTGGCCACCTCATGCGAAGAGCTTACTCTTTAGAAAAGACTCTGATGCTGGGAGGGATTGGGGGCAGGAGGAGAAGGGGATGACAGAGGATGAGATGGCTGGATGGCATCACCCACTGGATGGACATGAGTTTGAATAAACTCTGGGAGTTGATGATGGACAGGGTGGCCTGGCGTGGTGCAATTCATGGTGTCACAAAGAGTCAGACACAACTGAGGGACTGAACTGCACTGATACTGTATTGGTGTTTTTCTTTCTGACTTACTTCACTGTGTATAATAAGCTCCAGTTTCATCCACCTCATTAGAACTGATTCAAATGCATTCTTTTTAATGGCTGAGTAATATTCCATTGTGTATATATACCACAGCTTTCTTATCCATTCGTCTGCTGATGGACATCTATTTAAAAGATATTTAGTATTCTAGAACTATTGTTCAAAGTATAGATATCACTTGAAGAGCCATAAATATCTATTCAGGTTAATGATTTCTTGAATCACACATTTCAACCCTTTTTAAGTCTAATTAAATAGATTAACCAAAACAGAATGAAATTAAAAACACTCCACCTTTCACTGACCAGCTAGAATTGGTCAAGACAGAAGAAGGAAGGGACCAGTCATGATAAACAGGAGCATATAACACCCCCAAGACACAAGCTTCCTCCTCCTCTGAAGACTGAATATCACAAATTTCTGTACAGATTAGCTCAGGAGCTCAAAGATGTTCCTTTAAGCTAAAATGCAGGTCACACAGCAATTCCTACAGCCTTGCACTGGCCTTCCTCTGCTGTCCTTTGGTTTTCTGTCTTCTGTTAAGCTCATCCTGAGCAGGGTCACCATGTCCCTTTCTGGCAGAAGCTGTGGACTTGAGGCAAATGTGATGGAAAAGAAGTTCTGACATAGGGAAGGACTTGCTTATTTAGTTTTCCTTTTATTACCATTCCATAGTTTGTAATATTCTTCCCAACTTCCAAGCATTGAGATTTCAGTAAGGTTTCCTGGTGAGCCTCTGAAAACATGACCCTGTGACATAAAGCACTTGTTAAAATCAATTGAGTAAGCAAGGTATTCAGGCTTCATTTTCTTTCAAATATAGAAGCTACTGGGAAGACTCATCTGTAAGAGATAAAGTTTTCACTTCCTCTGGATCAAAAACTCTAAAATGAATTGCTTTTTAAATATGATATAAAAATAATGGACTTTGCAGCACTGTAATTCTCTGACATAAAAAAGCAATCAAATTGATATAGTTACTACTGCAGGCTGAACAATATGAGCTATTATGTGAAATTGGAAGGAAATATATGATAAATTATGCACTATGCACTTGTGCTTGCTAGAAGCAGAAACCCTTTCACTCTGTTCCCTTAGAAAATAAGCTTTTGCATGGCTGCAGCTTTATGTACTTTCCTTTCTGTATGCAGTTCCAATACTCTGTGTGTGTGTGTATGTGTGTGTGTGGCTGGCTGGATAGGTATATAGATGATAGATAATAGATACAGATCAATAGTAGGAAACCACCTAATGCAGGAATAAGAGCTTAGAAATCATGCCATCACTACTACATCATACACCAAATTAAAAAAAAAAAAGTGTAGAATTCTTTAAAAATGTTTGTGAATGCTTTTGTACCTTAATTTTCTTTCTGTCAAATTATATTCAGTGACAGTTGTACCAATTTATATTGTCACCAACAGTGGCCAAGAGTGCCTTATTCATGGAACTATTATTAAAAATTTTAAAACTTTGACAATTTGAAAACATGTAAGTAGTACTTTATTGTTTTAGTTAGTGTTTCTTTGATAGTTTCATTATTTTAGTGCCTATTCAATAGTAATTTTTGTACCTTTTAGGGTGTAACTTTGTTAGAATTACTTTTTATGCTTTAAAATTGTGTTTAAATTTTTTTCTTTAACTAATTTGGTAGAATGCTATAGTAAATATTTTTGCATCTATTTTAAACATATATTGTGTTTCCAAGTTACTTTTTCATGATTTTTTTGTGATTTCTGCCATGTTGACTCATAAATTTTTATATTTAAAGCATCAGATTATCCGTTTCTCCCTCTCTCTCTCTTTTTTTTTGGCTTGTGTGACTTGTGGAATCTTAGTTCCCTGACAAGGAATCAAACCCCGGGTCCCTGGCAGTAAAGCCCCAGAATCTTAAACACTGTACCACCAGGGAATTCCCATTTCTCATTTTTTATATATAGAAAATACCCAACTCAAGATTAGATAAATGTCCATGTATATATTTTTCATTTTTTTTTCTTCCATGAACTCAGATTTTATTTTCCTGTTTTAATAATTTTGTTGATATTTGAATTGCTTTCAGTGGGACATTTGCTTTAAACTATAAGATATCACCATCTGAATTATCAGAGTACAAATTCCTTTCTCTCCTCCCCACCCCCAACCAAAACAAAAAAACCCCAAACCCACAACTTGGCTTCAAATAAGCTTTGAAGAAAAGGACTCTAAATATTTTCATACAGATCAAGAAGTAAATCACAAGCTATTTATAAAAATACCCAAGCTAATACGCATTAACAATTTTTACCAGTTCACAAAAAATTTTAAGTATAAAAAAAATCATGTAAGTTAAAATTAAGAACTCAGAAGTATGGCAGAAACCAACACAGTATTGTAAAGCCATTATCCTTCAATTAGAAATAAATTAAAAAAAAAAAAACTCAAAAGTGTGATCTAAGACTTCCTAGGTTGCTTCTCTCATGTCAGTTATGGCTGAAAAATCAGTTTTTCCTATCTTGGGGTCTAAACTGCAAAACAGCCATTTGTATTCTTTCAACACTAGCAGCACTACTCAAAAAGAGAGAAAAGACCCTCTGCGGACACTGACATTATCTTGCACATAGTTAAAATACACCATACCTGCCTGGGTAGCTCAGCTGGTAGAGCATCAGACTTTTAATCTGGGGATCTAGGGTTTGAGTCCCACTCCAGTTGCCAAAAATAAATAAATAAACATAATAAAATTTTTTTTTTTTAAGAAAGCATTTGGTTTTATTTATTTATTTATTTATTTTTAAAATTTTTACTTTATTTTACTTTACAATACCATATTGGTTTTGCCATACATTGACATGAATCCACCATGGGTGTATATGTATATGTAATTAAAAATTCACTAATAAATCTTTTTGTAATTCATTGTAGACATAAGAATCTTTTCTAATAAACATTTGTCCATTTACTATATAATCCTCTTATCACTGACTGAAATCTTATCTTTGAATATATTCCATTCTGATAAGGTTAGTTTTGTCACTTTGTCTTATGCTACAATGATATATATCTGTCTCTTATACACATCTTCCTGGCAATCTTGATTCCAGCTTGTGCTTCATACAGACTGGCATTTCACATGATGTACTCTGCATATAAGTTAAATAAGCAAGGTGACAATATACAGCCTTGATGCACTCCTTTCCCAATTTGGAACTAGTCTGTTGTGCCATGTTCAGTTCTAATTGCTGCTTCTTGACCTGCATATAGATTTTTCAGGAGGCAGGTAACATGGTCTGGTATTCCTATCTCTTTAAGAATTTTTCACAGTTTCTTGTGATCCACATAGTCAAAGGCTTTTGTGTAGTCAATGAAGCAGTATCAGATTTTTTTCTAGAATTCTGTTTCTTTTTCTATGATCCAACAGATGTTGGAAATTTGATCTCTGGTTCCTCTGCCTTTTCTAAATCCAGCTTGAACATNATAGTTAGTTCATTTCACTAATTGGGTTCATAGCATAATATTAAGAGCCCAGAGCCAGGAGACAGACTGCTCTGGTTCAAATCCTGGTGTGCTGGTTCCTGCTGTTGTGATCTCAATAGAGTTACTTAGCTTTTCTGTACCTTAGTATTTTATCTATCAAAAAGAAAGCCAGAATAAAATATTGGCTTTTATGACTAATAACATTTTAAATAAAAATAAAGGGAAAAAATTTTGAAAAAAGCCAGAATAATAAAGGTCTCTACTTCTTTGGCCAGTAGTCAGAATTCAGTTCAGTTCAGTTCAGTCGCTCAGTCGTGTCCGACTCTTTGTGACCCCATGAATCGCAGCACGCCAGGCCTCCCTGTCCATCACCAACTCCCGGAGTTCACTCAGACTCACGTCCATCGAGTCAGTGATGCCTTCCAGCCATCTCATCCCCTGTCGTCCCCTTCTCCTTCTGCCCGCAATCCCTCCCAGCATCAGAGTCTTTTCCAGTGAGTTAACTCTTCGCATGAGGTGGCCAAAGTACTGGAGTTTCAGCTTCAGCATCATTCCTTCCAAAGAAATCCCAGGGCTGATCTCCTTTAGGATGGACTGGTTGGATCTCCTTGCAGTCCAAGGGACTCTCAAGAGTCTTCTCCAACACCACAGCTCAAAAGCATCAATTCTTCAGTGCTCAGCCTTCTTCACAGTCCAACTCTCACATCCATACATGCCCACTGGAAAAACCATAGCCTTGACTAGACAGACCTTTGTTGGCAAAGCAATGTCTCTGTTTTTAAATATGCTATCTAGGTTGGTCATAGCTTAGTAAGTGTTATTTAAGAATTTCTTATTCAAACCTCCAATTAAAATAAATAAATTTCTATTAAAAAAAGAATTTCTTATTCAAGTCTAATTGCATCTTTCAGTAGGACATTTCTCCTGGATTCATAGAAGTATTGTACTTTTCTTGTTATACTGCATTCTGTTTTCACCCCATCTGCCAGTTCCTGACAGCTTTATTTCTTTCCTTTTATTTCTTTGCTTTAGCTTTATATAGTTATTTTTCATCTTTTTAAATTGAAAATTGGTCAAATTATTATTATTGGTCATTTTTACATGAACTGCTGTGAATGTGAATTTCTGAGTGCAGCTTTGGCTATATTTGTTTATTTATAGTAGGCACATTCTTATTTTTCTTTAGCCTATAATTTTGTTGACCAATCTGTAGTTTTTAAGTTCAAATTCACTCAAGCTTTAATCTGTGCATCTGTAAATATGTAAAATTTTAATGCTAATTGGAATTCTGCTATGACAAGTTAATTGACATATCACATTCCCATTCTGCATTCAGTTTCCTTTTTTTTTCTTTTTTACATATTACTTGTTTCATTCACAGTGTTTGCTTACCATTTCACCTTTCACTTCTTATTTTGAAAAGACTGACATTTTAAAAGTTTATGGTAACAAACTCATTTTATTTATTTTTATTTTTTATTTTTTACTTTACAATATTGTATTGGTTTTGCCACACATCAGCATGAATCTGACATGGGTGTACACATGTTCCCAACCCTAAACCCCCCCTTCCACCTTCCCTCCACACCATCCCTCCGGGTCATCCCAGTGCACCAGCCCCAAGCATCCTGCACCCTGCATCGAACCTAGGCTGGCGATTCGTTTTTAAAATAAATGTTTTTATTTTTCAAATGTGTGCATTTTATCTAAAAGTTGAATCATGTATGCTCCTTTTTTTAAGAAGCTCTGTATTGTCACAGACCTAGCAATCTTTGAATTCATTTGAGCAATCAGAGATCTATCTGTTACTACTTTTGTATCGAAGGCAGAACAGAGTAATTTCCAGTTTCTTTTAGTTGCTCCCTTCCACTGTTAACATCATCTTCCAAGGCATTAATAAATAAACCCAAGGCCTGCCTGATATGCACGGACTTCGGCCAGCTTCTAGATATTTTATTGCCATTTAGTAACTACTGGTCTGAAAATACATTTCTTGGTCTTAATAATTGTTTTTCTATGAATCATAAAATTTATTCCTAGAGACTTTAAAGCAGTTTGTACCATTTCTTTCACCAGAAAGTGTAAATAAAATATAAAATTTCCATGGTGATTTTCCCAAATACTCTTTTTTTCACTGCCTGTATTCCTTTTTTTCCCCATAACAGAGTATTAACTCTTGTCTTCAATACAAAAGTTACTGGAAATGTAGGCTTATAATGAATATACTAATGCGAGACTTACATAGTCGTTCAAAGACATATGATAAAATGAATTAGCTAATACGTACAGATTGGTTAGTGCCCTAAATAGTAATCTTTGGGATTACCCTTTTGGTTGAACAGAATAATGCAAGATAACATGTGACTTCAGAGTATCTGAGATCTACTCAAGTAATTTACAAGAAAGATACACATAGGTGACTTCTATATAACTAAATAACCCTTGGGTTGTTCTCAAATGCCCCATGTCACTTGCAAACATAATTTAAAAATACATATTCTATAAAAGTTTTTGCAATATCCTGCATCTAATGACATAATAAGCTTTCCTATATAAATATTCAAATGAAAACTGTTTGAAGGGACTAATATCTAGCAGAAATCCTTACAACTGCTGAGTTGTTATGCAAGGTGTGTGAGAATACTGCATACATTAAATGAAGGAAAAGAGAAATCCTGCAACAACAATAGCTACCATTTATTAGTCTAATTATCCAAATTTGGCAACGTGATAAATGTCTTGAGTATATTTTTACCATCCTCACTACAACCTTGAAGTTAGGAATTATTTATACACAGATAACAGATGACAAACTAGGATTCAGAGAGATTAAAAGTCCTTGCTCAAGAAAGTAAAAAAAGCAGATGTGAATTAAATTCCATCTGTCTCTAGTGTTCATTTTCTTGCTACTTTACCTTGATGCTTTCTTTAACTGTGGCTTTTTTTCTTTTGCTAGAAAACCTTTGGAAGAATTGGGGCTGAAATTATTTTATACGTGAATGATATTTTTATCTCCTGGAAAATAGCACTTAAGCAGCCAAGGAGTAATGTCATAGTAATTGATAATAACATTGATATTTTTTGAACACAAGCTTCTTTCCAGTTCCTGTGTTAATTACATAACCTGTATCATCTTATTCAGTAGTCACAATGGTTCTATATGAAAGATAATTTCAAGTCATTAATGCTGGCACCTGAGGGTAGACTTTGACTTAGGCAAAAAAATAAATGAATTGAAATGATGTTGGAGAGCTAATAGAATTCCCCAGATGCCTAGAAATCCAGTTTTGGAGGATATGTGTGAAAGAATAAAGCTTTATGTAGCCTTAATTCTTATGGTCATAATAGGTAACTGGTCCAGTGAGAAAATGCCACACAGAAGCTACTGCAAATTGCATGCCCGAGGCTCTGAGCCCCAGCAGCGTTGCCACTGCTGTCCAAGGAACGAGGAACGGGACTTGGTCGTAACTGCCTTCACTCCCAGAGACGATCATCTGAAGTCCTTAGTTCAGAACAGGTGTCTGTTGTGGGGAGGGCCTTTTCTGACGTTTGAAGCTTTTGCACTGAGAGGAGGGCTCTGTCTTCCATCAGGATCACATGGTGGAGAATCTTTGTCAGGCTGGAAAGATTTAGATACTGAGTGGTCTAAAAGAAAAACTGCTGCTGCTGCTGCTGCTAAGTCACTTCAGTCGTGTCCGACTCTGTGCAACCCCATAGACGGCAGCCCGTTGGGCTCCGCTGTCCCTGGGATTCTCCAGGCAAGAACACTGGAGTGGGTTGCCATTTCCTTCTCCAATGCATGAAAGTGAAAAGTGAAAGTGAAGTTGCTCAGTCGTGTCCGACTCTTAGCGAACTAGTGACCATTTTACAGGTAAGAAAATTGAAGCCCAGAATTACCATATGATTTTCAGAATGACATACATGTTAATAACTGGCAGAATCTTGATTGAGCCCAAATTTCTCAGATCTCTGCTCCTTGCCCCCTTTTGTTCTGGTAGTTTCTGGCTGTCCGTATTTGGCTTTGGTCGGCTGTTATCCTGGAGAAGGCAGCGGCACCCGACTCCAGTACTCTTGCCTGGAAAATCCTTTGGACGGAAGAGCCTGGTGGGCTGCAGTCCATGGGGTCGCTAAGAGTCGGACATGACTGAGCAACTTCACTTTCACTTTTCACTTTCCTGCATTGGAGAAGGAAATGGCAACCCACTCCAGTGTTCTTGCCTGGAGAATCCCAGGGACGGTGGAGCCTGGTGGGCTGCTGTCTATGGGGTCGCACAGAGTCGGACACGACTGAAGCGACTTTGCAGCAGCAGCAGCTGTTACCCTAGCCCTCATTTCTGTTTCTTAGAAGTCACAAGTTTATTACTTTCTCTCTGCCTGGCTACTATATCTCTATTTCATTTTAAGGACCAAAAGAATCACCCATCAGAGTTAGCCCATATTACTCATTCTAATAGCAACATATATGGATATGAGAGTTGGACTATAAAGAAAGCTGAGTGCCGAAAAATTGATGCTTTTGAACTGTGGTGTTGGAGAATACTCTTGAGAATCCCTTGGACTGCAAGGAGATCCAACCAGTCCATCCTAAAGGAGATCAGTCCTGGGTGTTCATTGGAAGGGCGGATGTTGAAGCTGAAACTCTAATGCTTTGGCCACCTGATGTGAAGAACTGACTCATTTGAAAAGACCCTGATGCTGGGAAAGATTGAAGACAGGCAGAGAAGGGGCCGACAGAGGATAAGTTGGTTGGATGGGATCACCGACTCGATGGACATGAATTTGAGCAAGCTCAGGGAATTAATGATGGATAGGGCAGCCTGGCGTTCTGCAGTCCATGGGGTCACAAAGAGTCGGACATGACTGAGTGACTGAACTGAACTGAATAGCAACTCTCAACACTTTGAGATTCTTTACACAGGAAATTTGCACATATCTTAACCTCAACCATGAAATATTTTATTTTTAAATGTGAATTTTCAATACTATTTGTATATCATTTTCTATGAAGCTATATACAGATTTAAATATTCAGTTGTAAATATTTTGAACATTGAATAATAACTGAATTTTATTTTTAAATTAAAAAATTAATTATTTATTTTAATTGGAGGCTAATTCTTTACAGTATTGTGGTGGTTTTGCCATACATTGACATGAATCAGCCATGGGCATACATGTGTCCTCATCCTGAATCCCCCTCCTACCTCTCTCCCCATCCCATCCCTCAGGGTCGTCCCAGTGCACCAGCCCTGAGCACCCTGTATCATGCATCGAACCTGGACTGGTGATCTATTTCACATATGGTAATATATATGTTTCAATGCTGTTCTCTCAAATCATCCCACCCTCACCTTCTCCCACAGAGTCCAAAAGTCTGTTCTTTACATCTGTGTCTCTTTTGCTGTCTTGCATATAGGGTCATCATTACCATCTTCCTAAATTCCATATATACACGTTAGTATACTGTATTGGTGTTTTACTTTCTGACTTCACTCTGTATAATGGGCTCCAGTTTCATCCACCTCATCAGAGCTGATTCAAATGCATTCTTTTTTATTTTTTTATTTTATTTTATTTTTACTTTATTTTTTTTAAATTTTATTTTTACTTTATTTTACTTTACAATACCATATTGGTTTTGCCATACATTGACATGAATCCACCATGGGTGTATATTAGCTCCCAATCCCTAATCCCCCTCCCACCTCCCACCCCACATCATCTCTCTGGATCATCCCCGTGCACCAGCCCCAAGCATCCTGTATCCTGTATCGAACATAGGCTTGTGCTTCGTTCTTACTTGATAGTGTACACATTTCAATGCCATTCTCCCAAATCATCCCACTCTCTCCCTCTCCCACAGAGTCCAAAAGTCCTTTCTATACATTTGTGTCTCTTTTGCTGTCTCACATACAGGGTCATCACTGCCATCTTTCTAAATTCCATATATATGTGTCAGTATACTGTATTGGTGTTTTTCTTTCTGGCTTACTTCACTCTGTATAATAGGTTCCAGTTTCATCCATCTCATTAGAACTGATTCAAATGAATTCTTTTTAATGGCTGAGTAATATTCCATTGTGTATATGTACCACAGCTTTCTTATCCATTCATCTGCTGATGGACATCTAGGTTGTTTCCATGTCCTGGCTATTATAAACAGTGCTGCAATGAACATTGGGGTACATGTGTCTCTTTCAATTCTGGTATCCTTGGTGTGTATGCCCAGCAGTGGGATTGCTGGGTCATAAGGCAGTTCTATTTGCAGTTTTTTAAGGAATCTCCACACTGTTCTCCATAGTGGCTGTAATAGTTTGCGTTCCCACCAGCAGTGTAAGAGGGTTCCCTTTTCTCCACACCCTCTCCAGCATTTATTGCTTGTAGACTTTTGGATCGCAGCCATTCTGACTGGTGTGAAATGGTACCTCATTGTGGTCTTGATTTGCATTTCTCTGATAATGAGTGATGTTGAGCATCTTTTCATGTGTTTGTTAGCCATCCGTATGTCTTCTTTGGAGAAATGTCTGTTTAGTTCTTTGGCCCATTTTTTGATTGGGTCATTTATTTTTCTGGAGTTGAGCTGCATAAGTTGCTTGTATATTTTTGAGATTAGTTGTTTGTCAGTTGCTTCATTTGCTATTGTTTTCTCCCATTCAGAAGGCTGTCTTTTTACCTTGCTTATAGTTTCCTTTGTTGTGCAGAAGCTTTTAATTTTAATTAGATCCCATTTGTTTATTTTTGCTTTTATTTCCAGTATTCTGGGAGGTGGATCATAGAGGATCCTGCTGTGATTTATGTCGGAAAGTGTTTTGCCTATGTTCTCCTCTAGGAGTTTTATAGTTTCTGGTCTTACGTTTAGATCTTTAATCCATTTTGAGTTTATTTTTGTGTGTGGTGTTAGAAAGTGATCTAGTTTCATTCTTCTACAAGTGGTTGACCAGTTTTCCCAGCACCACTTGTTAAAGAGATTGTCTTTACTCCATTGTATATTCTTGCCTCCTTTGTCGAAGATAAGGTGTCCATAGGTGTGTGGATTTATCTCTGGGCTTTCTATTTTGTTCCATTGATCTATATTTCTGTCTTTGTGCCAGTACCATACTGTCTTGATGACTGTGGCTTTGTAGTAGAGCCTGAAGTCAGGCAGGTTGATTCCTCCAGTTCCATTCTTCTTTCTCAAGATTGCTTTGGCTATTCGAGGTTTTTTGTATTTCCATACAAATCTTGAAATTATTTGTTCTAGTTCTGTGAAAAATACCGCTGGTAGCTTGATAGGGATTGCATTGAATCTGTAGATTGCTTTGGGTAGTATACTCATTTTCACTATATTGATTCTTCCGATCCATGAACATGGTATATTTCTCCATCTATTAGTGTCCTCTTTGATTTCTTTCATCAGTGTTTTATAGTTTTCCATATATAGGTCTTTAGTTTCTTTAGGTAGATATATTCCTAAGTATTTTATTCTTTTCGTTGCAATGGTGAATGGAATTGTTTCCTTAATTTCTTTTTCTACTTTCTCATTATTAGTGTATAGGAATGCAAGGGATTTCTGTGTGTTGATTTTATATCCTGCAACTTTACTATATTCATTGATTAGCTCTAGTAATTTTCTGGTGGAGTCTTTAGGATTTTCTATGTAGAGGATCATGTCATCTGCAAACAGTGAGAGTTTTACTTCTTCTTTTCCAATTTGGATTCCTTTTATTTCTTTTTCTGCCCTGATTGCTGTGGCCAAAACTTCCAGAACTATGTTGAATAGTAGTGGTGAAAGTGGGCACCCTTGTCTTGTTCCTGACTTTAGGGGAAATGCTTTCAGTTTTTCACCATTGAGGATAATGTTTGCTGTGGGTTTGTCATATATAGCTTTTATTATGTTGAGGTATGTTCCTTCTATTCCTACATTCTGGAGAGTTTTTATCATAAATGGATGTTGAATTTTGTCAAAGGCCTTCTCTGCATCTATTGAGATAATCATATGGCTTTTATTTTTCAATTTGTTAATGTGGTGAATTACATTGATTGATTTGCGGATATTGAAGAATTCTTGCATCCCTGGGATAAAGCCCACTTGGTCATGGTGTATGATCTTTTTAATGTGTTGTTGGATTCTGATTCAAATGCATTCTTTTTAATGGCTGAGTAATATTCCATTGTGTATGTGTACCACAGCTTTCTTATCCATTCTTCTGCCAATGGACATCTAGGTTGCTTCCATGTTCTAGCTACTGTAAACAGTGCTGTGATGAACACTGGGGTACACGTGTACCTTTCAGTTCTGGTTTCCTCAGTGTGTATGCCCAGCAGTGGGATTGCTGGGTTGTGTGGCTGTTCTATTTCCAGTTTTTTAAGGAATCTCCACACTGTTCTCTATAGTGGCTGTACTAGTTTGCATTCCCACCAACAGTGTAAGAGGGTTCCCTTTTCTCCACATCCTCTCCAGCATTTATTGTTTGTAGACATTTAGATAGCAGTCATTCTGACCGGTGTGAGATGGTACCTCATTGTGGTTTTGATTTGCATTTCTCTGATAATGAGTGATGTTGAAAATGTTTTCATGTGTTTGTTAGCCATCTTTATGTCTTCTTTGGAGAAATGTCTGCTTAGTTCTTTGGCCCATTTTTTGATTGTGTCATTTATTTTTCTGGTATTGAGCTGCATGAGCTACTTGTGTATTTTTGAGATTAATTCTTTGTCAGTTGCTTTGTTTGCTATTATTTTCTCCTATTCCAAAGTCTGTCTTTTCACTTTGCTTATAGTTTCCTTTGTTGTGCAAAAGCTTTTAAGTTTAATTAGATCCCATTTGTTTATTTTTGCTTTTATTTCCATTACTCTGGGAGGTGGATCATAGAGGACCCTATTGTGATTTATGCCAGAGAGTGTTTTGCCTATGTTTTACTCTAGGACTTTTTTAGTTTCTGGTCTTACATTTAGATCTTTAATCCATTTTGAGTTTATTTTTGTGTGTGGTGAATAACTGAATTTTAAAACAAAAAAATTTGAAAAGATTAATGCAAAAACTGAAATATTTGTAGACTGCAAATACCTTTGAAGCAGAGGGAAGAAACTTTTAGGCATTGTCAGTTGCCAGGAAATCCTATCTTGGTTATATAGTTTCAGAACTGCTGAATGTCTCAAGCCTCGCTTTAGGTTCATAGGGTACTAATAGAAACAAAAGAAAATTTGATGCAATAAAATGCTTTTCATTTTCAGTGTTTAAAAAAGATGACTACCAAAACAACTTATTGCAGAAAATGCTGTATCGATAATAAAGTTCAAATCATATATTGTCCATTATTTGCAGACCTGGGCTTAAATTACTATATATTTGTGAAGCTATGAAGGCTTCCCTGATAGCTCAGTTGGTAAAGAATCTACTTGCAATGCATGAGACCCTGGTTTGATTCCTGGGTCAGGAAGATCTGTGGGAGAAGAGATAGGCTACCCATTCCAGTATTCTTGGGCTTCCCATGAATCTATGAGGATGTGAATTAATTATGTATGTTTCTGGAGGATTAGGATCACCATTTTAGAATTATATGTATTATTAACTATTTCACAAGGTTTTCATGTAAAATCAAAAATAGCATTTTTGTATACCATATAATATGTATTTAGCATATACTATCTGAATCAGAGATACATTTATTTTGCATATATTCAGTCTTGATGAGTTCTCATGCAGCTTTCCCTAATCTGCTCCACCATTTCTCAATTGGCTTATGGCAACAGCCTTTTGACTGGTATTCTGGTCAACAGTTTCTTTTTAGAGTTAGCTGTCTTTCCTAAACAAAAGCCTCATCCTCTGGGGAAATATAGTTGCATAAAACAAATCAATAAACTTTCTTCCCTAGGATTCAATAAATTGGAAAAAAAAGTAGGAGCAGTAGGACACGAAAAGAGGGGTACAAGTTCTTTCCATACATTTTGAAAATTGTCATCCATAGAATTGTTCATCAATTACTGATTCCAATTCCTTCTGAAACAGGATAGTGGGAGAAAAATGAGTGGACACATTTCTGAAAGCTTCTAAGGATAACAGAAATCTAGAAGGAAGAATCTACAATAGGGCTATGGGATGGTAGTAAGTTGGCAGAGCAGCAACAAACGTGAAATGTGAGCCAGACCACCAACCAGTTCAGGTGAATAGCCCTTAATGTGGGTCAGGGAATTTCAGGGCTTGTCAAATTCATTCTTCTTTGAAAAGGAAAAAAGTGGGAGAGGCCTGGTAAATTTCTAAGTTCCTACCTTCCAGAACAGAGACTTCAGAGAATGGAGAAAGTAAAGACAAAGGGAATAAGGAAATTAAGAACTGGTGGAGGTACTGATGGCCAGAGGAAAGATGAGCAGAAATCTCAGCTTGGTGTCATCTTCTGCTGCAGATAAACAGTGTTGTATCTGAAACTAATCCTAAGGTTTACTGAGCGTTGTCCTTGAAACAATTGACTTGCAAACAACTTAGAAAAGAGAATAAAGTGAATGAGATAAATAGTGAAAACCCACAGGAAAAATACAATTACCAGCAGGTTATATGGCAGGAGACTTTGAATTCCAAGAGACCCCACAAAAAAAGGGACAATAACCCCAGAAATGTAATTAACATAGTTACATGACAATATATCAAGATCAAAACATTACTAGAACTAAGCTACTAGGAAAATACAAATAAGTATATATTATATTCACACTACGAATATGAGCAATATTATGCCTAGTGTTGAATGTAGTAAGAAATGTGTAGAACTCATATATACAAATATCATTTGAAATAAGCTGAGGCACTTGAAGACTTGAATACATTGAAGAAACTGCTTCATTCTTGAAAACTCCATATTTTAAATTAATGAATTTTCCTTTAAAGGGTATATAGGAGAGATGTAAACTCAACAAAAGAAAGAGTTTTTTCAAACTGAGGAATGAAACTTCATAAAATTATTCTAAATTTCATTTGAAGCATTAAAATAAGTGACGAGCCATTGAGGGTGAGGAGAAATGGACCAATAGAGTAGAGAACAGTGAACAAAACCTGCTAGTAAATATATCATGACACTAAAATAATGGGAAGGAAAAAGAAGCTCTGCTTAATTCCTTACCCCAGAATACTTTCAACATATAATATAAAAATTCAAAGCTTGCAAGTCTGAGAAGAATATGTACATTAGTATTTTTAACAAGAAAACATTTTTTGACTATGCTATGAAGCCAGGAAATCAAAAAACAAATTACCAGAGTTTGACCTATGAAAGTTTAATCTTCATTATGACAAAAAGTAAAAACAGTAAGCCTCTATAACATCAATGCCAAAATAAAGAGAAAGAAAAATGAAGTTACTTTGGGGAAGAGTGCTTGTTGCATTCAAGAAACCAAAAAAAGTCTAATATCTAATGGGTTAATATATCAGTGGGGGCATTTGGAGAGTTGGATTGAGCAAGAAAACCTTCATAGTAGAGCAACATCTTAGCTCCTTTTGAAGATGTGAGGGAGGATGATCAAAGAGGAAAGGAGTGAAGTTGATGAAATTACAGATATGTAAATTTTGAGGCAGAGAATAGCTTGAGATGAGGCTGAAAGTATAAGTAGGGATCAGATGATAGATGGGATGATAAAGGGCTCACATTTTGTGCTGTAGATAATGAAAAGCCAAACAGACGTTTTAATCTTGAGAATAACATTGTTTCTGCATTTGAAAAGATCAATTGAGTTTTGCATGAATTTGAAGGGAACAAAACCAGATGCTGGTGAATTCACACGCTATTTCAATAGCTCAGGCAATGGCTTGTGAATGTTGACACTTAAGAAACAAATAACCTTGGGAGATTTAGGTAGTATCTTGTGAGAAATTGGATGTGAAAGGTGAGGGAAGGAAAGAAATGAATTATAGCCCCTATTATTTTGCCTCTGTACTCTTGAAGTAAAACAAAAGAGGGAAAAAGAGTGAGGGATAAGCAAAGAACTTTGGAGGACACTGAACATTGAAAGTAAAACAGAAATTGGTTCATTCTGAACTTGGAAGCATCAAATGTTAAGGGGGTCAGAAATTCCACATTTTCTCTCTTTTCTCATTATCTGCTTCTTTAAAAAATTGAATTCTAGCTATCTGCAGTAAGATCAAAATAAGAAGAATCATTATTTTTGAGACCAAGATGTTGATATTGAGAGAATGCCAACTCTTACCATGTTAAAAAGTATTTACTTAAAAATATAAACTTTTTAGTTATTGTATTCCCCCTCACCAGCCTATACTGGTACACTTTTTAAAAAGTTGTGTATGGGCTGATGAAACCTAAAGAAGCTAAAGATTATTCCGTACAAAAAATAATCCACCTGTTCAGTGAATTCACAGCTGTAACACATTTCACTGAGATTGACCCACATCAGCAAAACAGATTTCCGCTTACTTCTGATTTTATAACATGCATCATCTGGCCTTCTTATAAATTCTGTGCTGTTTTTATATCAATTGCTTCCTTAAGAATAGTACATAGATCAATGGAATCAACTAAGAAGATCAGAGTTATGTCAGATTGTTAGATTGGATCAGTGGTGAAAGGATAACAGTTCACTAACTGTTGCTTGAATGCTGGGTTATCATGAGGAAAAAATTATCCCTATTATCACCATTATTAAAAATTAAATCCAATAATGACCCTAGTCTCATACACAAAAATAAATTCCAGGGGTATTAATTGAAAAATAAACGTGGGTATATTTTTAGAAGAAAATTAGGAGATTATGACATCAAGGCAGAGAAGGGAAATAGCACAAACTACAAGGCTAAATATTCATACATTCTAATGCATTAATTCTAATCCTTTTAAAGAGGAGACCATATAAAGACAGTGAAGAGATAAGCTACATTTTGATAGAAGATATCTGCAGAATACCCAGTAAAATGGGCAAAATGACATTATTTTTACAAATAAAGAACCGAAAATTTTTCATAACAATACATTTAAAGGTGGAAGAAAAAAATTTCTGGTGAGATCTGGAACAATAGGAACTCTGTTTCTCAACTGGTACAAGCATGCATATGTTTTTTGGAGAACATAGGGCATTACCTAATAACACAACACTGCAGATGGTGACTGCAGCCATGAAATTAAAAGACTCTTACTCCTTGGAAGGAAAGTTATGACCAACCTAAACAGCATATTAAAAAGCAGAGAAATGACTTTGCCAACAAAGGTCCATCTCGTCAAGGCTATGGTTTTCCCAGTAGTCATGTATGGATGTGAGAGTTGGACAATAAAGAAAGCTGAGCACTGAAGAATTGATGCTTTTGAACTGTGGTGTTGAAGACTCTTGAGAGTCCCTTGGACTGCAAGGAGATCCAATCAGTCTGTCCTAAAGGAGATCAGTCTTGAGTGTTCATTGGAAGAACTGATGTTGAAGGTGAAACTCCAATCCTTTGGCCACCTGATGTGAAGAGCTGACTCATTTGAGAAGACCCTGATGCTGGGAAAGATTGAGGGCAGGAGGAGAAGGGGATGAAAGAGGATGAGATGGTTGAATGGCATCATTGAGTCTATGGACATGAGTCTGGGTAAACTCTGAGAGTTGGTGATGGACAGGGAGGCACGGCGTGCTGTGGTCCTTGGGGTCACAAAGAGTCGGACATGATTGAGTGACTGAACTGAACTGAACTGAACTGAAGCTTCCCTGGTGGCTCAGCTGGTAAAGAATCTGCGTGCAATGTGGGAGACCTGGGTTTGATCCCTGGGTTGGGAAGATCCCCCAGAGAAGGGAATGGGTACCCACTCCAGTATTCTTGCCTGGAGAATTCCATGGACTTTATAGTCTATGGGGTCGCAAAGAGTCAGACACGACTGAAACTTTCACTTCACTTCACTACATTAATGAACATACATTACCTCACAGCATTCCTGGTGCTAGTCATCCCTGCATGGAAGTCTCTCTCAGGTGACTTTCATGTAATGCTTTGCTTAATTTCACCCAGACAACTACTCAGACCATTGTTTATACCATGGATTTTATTTGGGTTGACTTAAGGGAAAGGATTAGTGTTGTCATCTTTAATTTTTTAAAGCTTACTTACTCTACTTTGGAGTACTTAAATGCCTCAAACTATTCTGAGTCCACAGTTTTAGTGATATAAAGAAAGGAAAATCACTATATTTTGGGTACTTTATGAAAAGCAAATCTCTTAAATTTGAAACTATAATAAATGTGTATACTTTTTTAGTGTTTTAAAATAATACTGAATGTTCTTTCTTGCTATTTGACAGGATGATGGCTTAGAAAGAGATGAGAATACCAGACCACCTGACCTGCCTCTTGAGAAATCTGTATGAAGGTCAGGAAGCAACAGTTAGAATTGGACATGGAACAACAGACTGGTTCCAAATAGGAAAAGGAGTACGTCAAGGCTGTATATTGTCACCCTGCTTATTTAATTTCTATGCAGAGAACATCATGAGAAAAGCTGGGCTGGAAGAAGCACAAGCTGGAATCAAGATTGCTGGGAGAAATATCAATAACCTCAGATATGCAGATGGCAGAAAGTGAAGAACTAAAGAGCCTCTTGATGAAAGTGAAAGAGAAGAGTGAAAAAGTTGGCTTAAAGCTCAACATTCAGAAAACTAAGATCATGGCATCCGGTCCTATCACTTCATGGCAAATAGATGGGGAAACAGTGGCTGACAATTCTGGGGGGGCTCCAGAATCACTGCAGATGGTGACTGCAGCCATGAATTAAAAGATGCTTACTCTTTGGAAGGAAAGTTATGACCAACCTAGACAGCATATTAAAAAGCAGAGACATTACTTTGCCAACAAAGGTCCGTCTCATCAAGGCTATGGTTTTTCCAGTAGTCATGTAGGGATGTGAGAGTTGGACTATAAAGAAAGCTTAGCACTGAAGAATTGATGCTTTTGAACTGTGGTGTTGGAGAAGACTCTTGAGAGTCCCTTGGTCTGCAAGAAGATCCAACCAGTCCATTCTAAAGGAGATCAGTCCTGTGTGTTCATTGGAAGAACTGATGTTGAAGCTGAAACTCCAATTCTTTGGCCATCTGATGTGAAGAGCTGACTCATTTGAAAAGACCCTGATGCTGGGAAAGTTTGAAGGCAGGAGAAGAAGGGGACGACAGAGGGTGAGATGGATGAATGGCATCGCTGACTTGAAGGACATGGGTTTGAGTGAACTCCAGGAGTTGGTGATGGACAGGGAGACCTGGCGTGCTGTGGTTCATGTGGTTGCAAAGAGTTGGACACGACTGAGCAACTGAACTGAAGTGAACTGAATGGACTTAGTTTATTTTCATTTGATTTGCATACATTCCAAGTAAACATAAACTTCTCATGCTCTCTATATTCTTCATGACCTTCGACGGAATCTCAAAATGTTTTGGTCTGAGAATCCATCAGGTTTAAGTAAGAAGTCTCTTATAGAAAACAGTTGAAAACAAAACTGTATGTCCTTTAGTGCTGGAATACACTAGCTAGGACCTCAAAACATTTAATTACTGAATTAAAAATATATACCTTTGAGAGGCATTAATTATGTGAATTGTATGTTTTATGTAATTTTTTATAAAAATTATGGTGAGTGTGATTTTGAAAAGAAAACCCAACAAACTGCCTTTCAGTAAGAAAGTTGAATAGAATTATGGTTCATTGTACCAAGCCATAATGAAAGACCACAGTTTGTATCAAGTTAATCTACATATTTACCAGATAAAGCTGCTACTGCCCTTTAAATGTGCCATATGCACAAAGTGCTCATCTTAAAATTGTTGCTGTATTTTATTGAGCTATATGATTGTGTAATCAGATTATTTTTATTCTAAGAACACTGCATTATTGATGAATATGTCTGCATTTTATCATTTGGACATTTGTTTCCTAAGGCCACTTCATCTATCACTGTCAGAGGTATTGGGGTCACATGTTTCAGATCTGCTAAGATAAAATCCAATACCTTGGTCTGAGTAAAACATAAATATTGACACACTAAAATACATGCTGTTTTATTACTGTTTTATATTTGTCCCCTGCATACATAGGAATTCTGATAAATTTTATTTCATGTGATTCTCATAAACATATGGAACATTTATAATCATATTTATTGCATTATTAAGTATATTTCCATCTGCATTCAATTCCTGCTCTAAGTATTGCTTTTTGAATTGAAATATAATTTAGGTACAATATCATGGTAATTTCTGGTATATTACATAGTAATTTGACATTTGCCTCCTTTATGAATTAATCAGCACAACAAGTCTAGTAACCCACTGTCCCTATAAAATTTCAGTATTATTGACCATATTCCTTATACTGTATATTATACATCCCTGTGGCTTACTGATTTTATTGGACATTTCTACCTCTCTTATATATTTATGTATTTCACCTTCCACACCCTCTTCCTCTCTGTTCACCATGCCATTTGTTCTCTGTATCTATGAGTCTGTGTTTGTTTTGTTTGTGGTTTAGATTGCATGAAAAATGAAATTGTATAGTATTTGTCTTTTTTTGTCTGACTTGTTTTACATAATCATTATCTTTGAATGTGCTGAGGAACGATCAAGGGTAAATACTAATCTTATCCAGTGAAGATCCTTCCAGTATCAACTTTCCTCACATTTTGTTGCTTTTGCTCTTTATCTGTTGCTTTCAAGCTATTTTATTTTAATATATCAGCATCCTGGAATTTTTAATTGTTTTTTTCTGGGAGAGTTTGTTGATGCAAGTTCTGCCTTTTTTTTTTTTTTTTTGTAGATCAGATTGTCTGTTTCTCCATATTGCATGTGATAGAGGAAACATGAAAAAATTGCAAACAAATTAGAAAATGTTTGAGGTACTACCTAGACTTTCTCCTTAGCTTACATTTGGTGGCTCTTCTCTTGTTGCCTCTTCACATTGTTGTCCTTTTTTGGAAATGCACACCCCTGGTATTTCTCTTTTGTGTTCAAATTTCCTGTTCTCATGAAGACACCAATCAGATTACCTTGATTCAGATGGTAAAGAAACTGCCTCCAGTTTAGGAGATTGGACTCAGTCCCTGGGTTGGGAAGATCCTCTGGAGATGGGAATGGCTGCCCACTCTACTATTCTTGCCTGGAGAATTCCATGGACAGAAGGGCTTGGCAGGCTATATTCCATGAAGTTGCAAAGAGTCTGACATAACTGAGTGACTAACACACACAGCACACAGATTACATTAGGGTCCACCATAATGGCCTCATTTTAACTTATTAACATCCTTAAAGGCCCTACCTCCAAATACAGTCACATTCTGAGGTACCTGGGTTAGGATTGCAACAAATAAATTTTAGGGGGACAAAATTCAGCTCATAACACCCTACTAGATTCAAATTCAGGAAACTGTAGATTGTATCTGTTATTGCTCATCAATATATTCCCAGCAACTAATATGCAAAATAGAAATTTAATAAATATTTATTAAAGAAAGTGAGTAATTGGAATATTGAAGTAGTCTTGGAAAACTTATGTTTTGGGGTCTTTTTATGTTGTATAAATAGTATTATGTTATATAAGTCACTTCTGATTTGACTTTTTTAAACTCTGTGCTGATAAGATAGATCTATGGACATCTATTCAGTCTTTCTAACTGCTACACAGTGTTTCGTAGTACATAACTATTATATTTTATTATCCATTCTCTTTAGGATAAACTGTAAAGTTTCCACCCTCACAGCGCTGCTGTGATTGATTAATGTCTTGCATTGTCAACTCACGATTGTGTGAAAGTATCTTGAGGGTTGTTGTTCAGTTGCTTGGTTGTGTCCAACTCTTTGCAACCCCATGGACTGCAGCACTCCAGGCTCCCCTGTCCTTCACCATCTCTCAGAGCTTGCTCAAACTCGTGTCTATTGAGTCAGTGATGCCCTCCAACCATCGTGTCCTCTGTCGTCCCCTTTTCCTCCTGCCTTCAATCTTTCCCAGCATCAGGGTCTTTTCCAATAAGTCAGTTCTTCACATCAGATGGCCAAAAAGTATTGAAGCTTCAGCTTCAGCATCAGTCCTACCAATGAATATTCAGGGTTGATTTCCTTTAAGACTGACAGATTTGATCTCCTTGCAATCCAAGGGACTCTTAAGAGTCTTCTCCAACACCACAGTTCAAAAAGCATTCATTCTTTGGTGCTCAGCCTTCTTTATGGTCCAGCTCTCTCATCCATACATGACTACTGGAAAATCATACTTTGACTACATGGACCTTTGTTGGCAAAGTAATGTCTCTGCTTTTTAATACACTGTCTAGTTTAGTCATAACTGCTGTCATAAGCTGTTTCCCTCATAGCTCAGTTGTTAAAGAATGCGCCTGCAATGCAGGAGACCCTGGTTCAATTCCTGGGTTGGGAAGATTCCCTAGAGAAAGGATAGGCTACCCACTCCATATTCTTGGGCTTCCCTTGTGGTTCAGCTGGTAAAGAATCTGCCTGAAATGTGGGAGACTTGGGTTTGATCCCTGGGTTTGGAAGATCTCCCGGAGAAGGGAAAGGTTACTCACTCCAGTATTCTGGCCTGGAGAATTCCATGGACTGTATAGTCCATGGCTCACAAAGAGTCGGGCACGACTGGGTGACTTTCACTTTCTTTTCTAGGATAGTCATAGCTTTTCTTCTAAGGAGTAAGTGTCTTTTAATTTCATGGCTGCACCATGTGCAGTGATTTTGGAGCCCCCCGAAATAAAGCCTCTCACTGTTTCCATTGTTTCCCTATCTATTTCTCATGAAGTGATGGAACCCGATGCTATGATCTTAGTTTTTTGAGTGCTGAGTTTTAAGCCAGCTTTTTCACTCTCCTCTTTCACTTTCATCAAGAGGCTCTTTAGTTCCTCTTGGCTTTCTGCCATTAGGGTGGTGTCATCTGCATGTCTGAGGTTGATATTTCTCCTGGAAGTCTTGACTCCAGCTTGTGCTTCATCCAACTTGGCATTTCGCATGATGTACTCTGCATATGTTAATGACAGGGTGAAAATATACAGCCTTGATGTACTCCTTTCCCAATTTGGAACAAGTCTGTTGTTCCATGTCCAGTTCTAATTGTTGCTTCTTGACATACATACAGGTCTTGCAGGTAAAGTAGTCTGGTATTCCCATCTCTTTAAGAATTTTCCACAGTTTGTTGTGATCCACACAATCAGAGGCTTTAGCATAGTCAATGAAGGAGAAGTAGATGTTTTTCTGGAATTCTCCTGCTTTTTCTGTGAGCCAACAGATGATGGCAATTTGATCTCTGGTTCCTCGGCCTTTTCTACATCCAGTGTGTACATCTGAATGTTCTCGGTTCATGTATAGCTTAAGCCTAGCTTGGAGGATTTGAGCACTACTTTGCTAGTATATGAAATGAGTACAGTTGAGAGTAGAGAGTGGAATTGCTGAATTATAGGGTTTCAGTTCAGTTCAGTTCAGTTCAGTCCACTCACTCAGTCATGTCTGACTCTTTGCGATCCCATGGACTGCAGCACACCAGGCCTCCCTGTCCATCATTAAGTCCCAGAGTTTACTCAAACTCACGTCCACTGAGTTGGTGAGGCCATTCAACCACCTCATCCTCTGTCATCCCCTTCTCCTCCTGCCTTCAATCTTTCCCAGCATCAAGGGCTTTACAAATGAGTCAGTTATTCGCATCAGGTGGCCAAGTATTGGCGTTTCAGCTTCAACATCAGCCCTTGCAATGAATATTCAGTCCTTTAGGATGGACTGGTTGGATCTCCTTGCAGTCCATGGCACGCTCAAGAGTCTTCTCCAACACCACAGTTCAAAAGCATCAATTCTTCGGCACTCAGCTTTCTTTATATTCCAAGTCTCACATCCATACATGACTACTGGAAAAGCCATAGCTTTGGCTAGATGGACCATTGTTGGCAAAGTAATGTCTCTGCTTTTTAAAATGCTGCTTAGGTTGGTCATAACTTTTCTTCCAAGGAGCCAGTGTCTTTTAATTTCATGGCTGCAGTCACCATCTGCAGTGATTTTGGAGCCTCCCAAAATAAGAGATCATTCTGTTGCTTTTGAGATTGTATCCAAGTACTGCATTTCAGACTCTTTTGTTGACTATGAGGGCTACTCCATTTCTTCTAAGGGACTCTTGCCCACAGTAGTAGATTTAATGGTCATCTGAGTTAAATTCACCCATTCCAGTCCATTTTAATTTGCTGATTCCTAAAATGTCTACGTTCATTCTTGCCATCTCCTGTTTTACCACTTCCAATTTGCCTTGATTTATAGACCTAATATTCCAGGTTCTTATGCAATATTGCTCTTTACAGCATTGAACTTTACTTCTATCACTAGTCACATCCACAACGGGGTGTTGTTTTTGTTTTGGCTCCATCTCTTCATTCTTTCTGAAGTTATTTCTCCACTCTTCTGCAGTAGCATACTGGGCACCTAGTGACCCAGAGGATTCATTTTTCAGTGTCCTGTCTTTTTACCTTTTCATACTATTCATGTGAGGAGATACCCCACGTTCAAAGGCAGAGAAGCCCCAGAAAGATGGTAGGAAAGGCGAATTCGTGTTTAGGATCAAACTCCATACCTTCCAGAGATGCTCAGAGGGCTCAAACAAACCTTGTGCACACCAGGACCCAGAGACCCCACAGAGACTGAGACAGAACTGTGTTTGAGAGTCTCCTGTGGAGGTACAGGTCAACAGTGGACTGCTGCAGGAGCAGGTACTCTGGGTGCAGCAGACCTGGGTATGGCATAAGCCCTCCTGTAGGGCCACCATAGAGCTGCCAGAACTTACACAGTATTGGGGAAATCGACTCTTGGATGCACAAACAGAAACTTGTGCACACCAGGACCCAGGAGAAAGGAGCAGTGACCCACAAGAGACTGATCCAGACTTGCCCAGGAGTGTCCAGGAGTCTCCAGCAGAGGTGTGGGTTGTGGTGGCCTGCTGCAGGGTTGAGGGCACTGAATGTAGCAGTGCATGCAGGGACCTTTTGAAGGAGGTCACCATTATCTTCATTACCTCCACCATAGTTTGGCCTCTGGTCAAATAACAGGGAGGGAACACAATCCCACCCTTCAGCAGAAAATTGGATTAAAGATTTACTAAGCATGGCTCAGATGGTAAAGCCTCTGCTTGGAATGCAGGAGACTTGGGTTTGACCCCTGGGTTGGGAAGATCCCCTGGAGAAGGAAATGGCAACCCACTCCAGTACTCTCGCCTGGAAAATCCCATGGACAGAGGAATCTGGTAGCTATAGTCCATGGGGTCGCAGAGTTGGACACAACTGAGTGGCTTCACTTTCACTTTCAAGCATGGCCCTTCGCATTCAAACGAGACCCAGTTTCCCCCTCAGTCAGTCTGTCCCATCAGGAGGCTTCCATAAGCCTCTTATCCTTCTGCTTCATTTTTGGGTGTTAGTTCTAGAACTGCTTGTAGGTCTTAATAGAATGGGTCAACTTCAGCCTCTTTAGCATTACTGGTCAGGGCATAGACTTGGATTACTGTGATAATGAATGGTTTGCCTTGGAAACAAAGAGATCATTCTGTCGTTTTTGAGATTGCATACAAGTCTATGCCCTGACCAGTAATTCTGAAGAAGCTGCAGTTGAACGGCTCTATGAAGACCTACAAGCCATTCTAGAACTAACACCCCAAAAGGATATCCTTTTCATTATAGGGGACTAGAATGCAAAAATAAGAAGTCAAGAAACACTTGGAGTAACAGGCAAATTAGGCCTTGGAGTTCAGAATGAAGCATGGTAAAGATTGAATAGAGTTTTGCCAGGAGAATGCACTGGTCATAGCAAACACCCTCTTCCAACAATACAAGAGAAGACTACACATGGACATCACCAGATGGGGAATACCAAAATCAGATTGATTATATTCTTTGCAGCCAAAGATGGAAAAGCTCTATATAATCGGCAGGAAAAAGACTGGGAGCTGACTGTGGCTCAAATCATGAACTCCTCATTGCCAATTTCAGACTTAAAGAAAGTAGGGAAAGCCACTAGACCATTCAGGTATGACCTATATCAAATCCCTTACGATTATGCAGTGGAATTGAGAAATAGATTCAAGGGATTAGATCTGATAGAGTACCTGAAGAACTATGTTCAGAGGTTAGTAACATTGTACAGGAGACAGGGAGCAAGGCCATCTCCAAGAAAAAGAAATAGAAAAAGGCAAAATGGTTGTCTGAAGAGGCTTTATAAATAGCTGAGAAAATAAGAGTAGCTAAAGGCAAAGGAGAAAAAGAAAGATATACCCATCTGAATGCAGAGTTCCAAAGAATACCAAGGAGAGATAAGAAAGCCTTCCACAGTGATCAATGCAAAGAAATAGAGGAAAACAATACAATGGGAAAGACTAGAGATCTCTTCAAGAAAATTAGAGCTACCAAGGGAACTTTTCATGCAAAGATGGGCACAATAAAGGACAGAAATGGTATGGACCTAACAGAAGCAGAAGATATTAGGAAGAGGTGGCAAGAATACACAGGAGAACTATACAAAAAGAGATCTTCAAGACCCAGATAATCATGATGGTGTGATCATTCACCTAGGGCCAGATATGCTGAAATGTGAAGTCAAGTGGGCCTTAGGAAGCATCATTACGAACAAAACTAGAGGAGGTGATGGAATTCCAGTGAATCTATTTCAAATCCTAAAAGATGATGTTGTGAAAGTGCTGCACTCAATATGCCAGCAAATTTGGAAAACTCAGCAGTGGCCACAGGACTGGAAAAGGTCAGTTTTCATTCCAATCCCAAAGAAAGGCAATTCCAAAGAATGCTCAGCCTACTGCACAATTGCACTCATCGCACACGCTAACAAAGTAATGCTCAAAATCCTCCCAGCTAGGCTTCAACAGTCCATGAGCTGTGAACTTCCAGATGTTAAAGCTGGATTTAGAAAAGGGAGAGGAAGCCGATATTCAATTGCCAACATCTGTTGGATCATGGAAAAAGGAAGAGAGTTCCCGAAAAACATCGATTTTTGCTTTATTGACTATGCCAAAGCTTTTATGTGGATCACAACAAACTGTGGAAAATTCTTAAAGAGATGGGAATACCAGACCACCTAACCTGCCTTGTGAGAAATCTGTATGCAGGCCAAGAAGCAACAGTTAGAACTGGACATGGAACAACAGACTGGTTCCAAATAGGGAAAGGTGTCTGTCAAGGCTGTATATTATCATGCTGCTTATTTAGCTTATATGCCGAGTACATCATGGGAAGTGCTGGACTGGATGAAGCACAAGCTGGAATCAAGATTGCCAGGAGAAATATCAGTATCCTCAGATATACAGATGACACCACCCTTATGGCAGAAAGCAAAGAAGAATTAAAGAATCTTTTAATGAAAGTGAAAGAGGAGAGTGAAAAAGTTGACTTGAAGCTCAACATTCAGAAAATTAACATCATGGCATCTGGTCCCATCACTTCATGGCAAATAGATGGGGAAACAGTGGAAACAGTGTCAGACTTTATTTTTTGGGGCTCCAAAACCACTGCAGATGGTGACTGCAACCATGAAATTAAAAGGCGTTTGCTCCTTGGAAGAAAAGTTATGACCAACCTAGACAGCATATTAAAAAGCATATTAAAGAGACATACTTTGCCAGCAAAGGTCTTTCTAATCAAAGCTATGGTTTTTCCAGTAGTCATGTATGGATGTGAGAGTTGGACTATAAAGAAACCTGAGTGCTGAAGAATTGATGCTTTCGAACTGTGGTGTTGGGGAAGAATCTTGAGAGTCCATTTGACAGCAAGGAGATCCAACACGTCCATCCTAAAGGAAATCAGTCCTGAATATTCTTTGGAAGGACTGATGCTAAAGCTGAAACTCCCATCCTTTGGCCACCTGATGAGAAGAACTGACTCACCTGAAAAGACCCTGATGCTGGGAAAGATTGAAGGTGGGAGGAGAAGGGGACGACAGAGGATGAGATGGTTGGATGGCATCACTGACTGAATGGACATGAGTGTGAGTCAACTCCGGGAGTTGGTGATGGACAGGGAGGCCTGGTGTGCTGCAGTCTATGCAGTCACAAAGAGTTGTATATGACTGAGTGACTGAACTGAACTGACTAAACTCAATAAAGGAAAGAATAATATAATAGAAGAATAATATTTTCACCATTATTTTGCCACAATTGGTTATTAGACAGTTTTACCTTTTTATGATATATGGTAAAAAAAAATCTACATTTCATTATTTTAGCTCAGTTTTCTGTGAAAGATAGTATTTTTCTATTATTAACATAATCATGTATAATTTTCCTGACATTTCTATAGTTAAGTAGAAATATTTATATTCATATGTATACTTTTATGTATTTATAATTACAATTAAGATATTACAGATTTTCCACCAAATTTATAAGATGGAGAACTTTAAATTCTAAAGTCTTGCTTTTTGTAATCTCAAAAAAATTTGTTGCAAATAGTTGATATTAAGCTTTGAGACTTTCAAAATATTCTTCATAGGTTGTGATTTACATGTCTAGATAGTTTATGTCATTAGGATCTCTATCAACTCAGAGCTGAAAGAGATCTTTTCTAAACAGAGCCATCCAGTCCATCATCTTCTGAAATGACTATTCTTGTCAATTACACTTTAGTAAGTAATATTTAATTCATTTTTAAAAGTTAATTATTTCATTCATTGTTGAGACCCTGCTTTGCTGCTTAACACTGTTCTTTCTCGGCATCTTCAAAAAGGGAATAATTTGAGCCTATTGAGCTGTTTCTAGATAGGGTGAAGAGAGGTGAGTGCAGCCCAGGGGATTAGCTTCTAGCCAGGCTTTTCCGGATCACTGAGTATTACCTTATAAACAAACATCTGACTGCTAAAAACTCAAAGTCTATTTTCACATTAATTTTATGAATTTCATTCATGTCATTTCTTTTTACTTATTCTTTTTGCAAGGCGAGGATGCATTCTGAATTTGATATTTTCATTCCAGAGAGTAGCTCTAAAAGTACTATTAAAATAATGCATGCTTGCTTTTTACGCCTTTCATTTTCAGTTTTGTAAGATTTTGAACAGAGTGATTGTTAATACACTATGGCAACATTAGTTATGTTTGCATATGTGAAAAAGTAAACATTGGAATATGAAAATATTGAAAATTCTTGGAAAGAAAAATCTATCTCAATTGTTTTGCCAGTGCTGCCTCAATTCAATATGCAGTTATTTACTCTGGTTCAGTGAATATCTAGAACAAAAATCCAACCAAACTTATCCGAGTAAGTAGGGATTTTTTAAGAAAGGTTAATGCACATTGCTTATGGCTTTTGTTCATGAGATGAATTTTTATTTTTCATACTAAAGCCACAAGTAAATCCAGGATTCATGAATTGAATTATGTAGACATAAAGAATTAAATTAGATTTAACGTATGCATGTTCCTAATCTCATGCTCTGTGTCAACCATGTCTTCAGTTACAGCAATTACTAACAACAACCGGGAGAAATATCAATAACCTCAGATATGCAGATGACACCACCCTTATGGCAGAAAGTGAAGAGGAACTCAAAAGCCTCTTGATGAAAGTGAAAGAGGAGAGTGAAAAAGTTGGCTTAAAGCTCAACATTCAGAAATTGAAGATCATGGCATCCGGTCCCATCACTTCATGGGAAATAGATAGGGAAATTGTGGAAACAATGTCAGACTTTATTTTTTTGGATTCCAAAATCACTGCAGATGATGACTGCAGCCATGAAATTAAAAGACGCTTACTCCTTGGAAGAAAAGTGATGACCAACCTAGAAAGCATATTCAAAAGCAGAGACATTACTTTGCCGACTAAGGTCCATCTAGTCAAGGCTGTGGTTTTTCCCGTGATCATGTATGGATGTGAGAGTTGGACTGTGAAGAAAGCTGAGCGCCGAAGAATCGATGCTTTTGAACTGTGGTGTTGGTGAAGACTCTTGAGAGTCCCTTGGACTGCAAGGAGATCCAACCAGTCCATTCTGAAGGAGATCAGCCCTGGGATTTCTTTGGAGGGAATGATGCCGAAGCTGAAACTCCAGTACTTTGGCCACCTCATGCGAAGAGTTGACTCATTGGAAAAGACTCTGATGCTGGGAGGGATTGGGGGCAGGAGGAAAAGGGGACGACCGAGGATGAGATGACTGTATGGCATCACTGACTCGATGGACTCGATTGTGAACTCTGGGAGTTGGTGATGGACAGGAAGGTTTGGCGTGCTGCCATTCATGGGGTCGCAAAGAATTGGACACGACTGAGCAACTGAACTGAACTGACATGCTACTTATCAGTGTTCTTTGCTAGGTGGGAAATATTGAGGGCATTTGCACATCTGTATTTTCAATATGGTATCCCCAGACCCAGTGTGTAACAGTGGATGCTCAGTAAGTTCAATCAAAGGAAGGAAAATATAGTTATATAGTTAAGTCCATTAAAATCAATTTAAACAAAAGTCAATGAGTTAAGCACACAGGAATTACCCACATAAAACTGTTTAGAAAAATAGAGTACCTTTGGCTAGAGACAAGTAAGTATCAGTGTAGGGTGATATTACAATAGAAGGAGTTTTTATTTATACTATTATATTTATATAAAGTTTATTATTTATACAGTTTGTATTATTCTAAACACAGGAGGAAGTACAAAACTAACAACCTATGTGCTGAATTTTATTGGGTGCTTTTGGATTGGTTTGAGCTGCCAGCACAGCTTGTAGACCTAATCGAGTTTTGGTCTCCTAGTTTTCTCCTGCTTATCATGTCATTTTTAGCCTAAGATGTAACTTCTGCTAGAGGGGTCAGACTTGGGTTGGAAGAATTGGTAATTGCAGAACTCTTTGTTGCTGAATTAGAAGGAATGATTATTAGAGTCATTTTGTTTTTCTTTATAAGCAGTTTCTAACTTCGAATTTGCCATTTTCACAAGGGTTCAGCAGGAATTTTCTACCCTTTGCAGTTTTGATTTGCTGGTCTGTGTCAACCTAAGGTTTTAATCGACAGGTCTCTTAGAGGACAGCAGATTGTGATGGGTGGATGAGCTTCATATCTGAGTATGTTCTGAAAAAGTGTTTAGCTACTATGAAAAGTTCAAATTTTCAAATACAGAGGCCCCAACACATGTCCTAATTTGAAAGAGTTTAAAGGAGCTTTGAAGGGGCTTCCTGATGGCTCAGTTGATAAAGAATATGTCTTCAATGTGGGAAACCTGGGTTCAATCCCTGGGTTGGGAAGATCCCCTGGAGGAGGGTATGGCAACTCACTCCAGTATTCTTGCCTGGGAAGCCTCATGGACAGAGGAGCCTGATGGGCTACAATCCATAGGGTTGCAAAGAGTTGGACATGATGAAGCAACTAAGCACAAAGGAGCTTTGAGGGACTTTACCCTCATCCACAATGGGATTCACGCTTGAACAGATGAGGTTGTAAAGAAAGTCATACTGTGGGGATAGGAAATTAAGCTTGTGCAGAAAATGCTCCAGGGAGTCATTATTAGTAGGGACAAAGGAAGGAGCCATGGAGACTAGGTTAGACAGATGAGCATGGTCTCTCCCACCAGATGCTGCCTCTCTTTCCAAATGTTGATGCTAATGGCAAGGTGAGCTCTGTGGGATGGATAAGGGCTTCCAAAACCTCTGCTATGAGAAGCCCCCTTAAAAGTAGAAGTTGCTCACCACCACAGCAAGAAGAATCAATAGGATAAAGTGAAGTCCTGGGGAGGGCCTGGGGGAGCTTGGCTACAGGGCTGGCAGTGACTAAAATTAACTCGATATTTCAACTTGTGTTGGTGATTGCAAAAGAACAAGAATGCAAATGAAAATAAATGACAATTGTTTCTTTATACTGTCTACCTGTGTTTAGTGTAGGCAAATCTAAATGTCAAAAATGAAAATGACCTGATCTTTTTTTTTTTTTT
>SJYT01016352.1:0-11796 GCA_006410635.1 Cephalophus harveyi | reverse complement strand
TGAGTGTTAAAGCCCCTGTTTCCAGCTCTCACGGATTACATGTGCATCTGACACCACCCTCTGAAGCTGCAGGGTGCCATCACAGCGGCTGGCGCACTAATCACTGCCTTCTCGAGTTCTCTGTTCATTCTGGCACCTAGGGATTTTCCTTACCTTCACGTTCGACCATGTATTTAGAAAACCAGCCAACCAACCCTTTCCCTCAATAATATTAATATTTTACCCATCATTTATACATATTTGGAGTGGGGACAGTGAGCTGTGTGGTGTCAAGCCAGATCATCCTTTTGCCAGAAAGTGAGTCTTTGAGCCCCTCGCTTGACTATTTGTTTTCTTTGGAGGAAAAAAACAGCCCCCAATTATTGCTTCAACCGACACAAACTTGAAAGAAAGAAAACTCCAGCAGTGAAGCACGGAACTCTAGCCTGTGGCTCAGATGGTAAAGAATCCGCCTGCAATATAGGAGACCTGGGTTTGATCCCTGGATTGGGAAGATCCCCTGGGAAATGGAACGGCTATCCACTCCAGTATTTTTGCCTGGAGAATTCCATGATCAGAGGAGCTTAGTGGGCTACAGTCCATAGGGTCACAAAGAGTCAGACACAACTGAGCGACTTTCACTTTCACTTTTCAAACAAAGTTAAAAGAAAGAAAAACTCCAACAGTGAAGCATGGAGCTCTAGCCTATGCAATAACAATGGCAGACCCACTACGTGCCAGGCATTTTCTGAGGATTTTAAACACACTGAGATCTGTGAGCTCCATGACAGTCCTATGAGGTAGGTATTACCATGCATTTTACAGTTAAGGAAGCTGAGGAACAGAGAGGCTAAATACACACAGCAGCTGTTTGTTTAACAATATCTAAGCAACAGCAGACAGAAGAAAAGGAAGACATCTCTACTTTCCTGGAGCTGGAATGACAGAGGATTTTATATGTGGCAGTCTCACAACTACTATCTGCCAATCAGGGTTTAATACTGGCTCATTCTGCCTGAGATAATACTCGTGTGCTGTCTTTTTAAAAATTGTGTTGTATAGATATGTAATTTAATTTCCTTGAAAGCTTCCCAAGCCCAGCATCACACAGGAGTAAGTTCACTGAATCACTGGTGCTGTTACTAATGTACAGAAGATATTAGCACACATGGACTCTCACACTTGAAGCACATTTGCAGACATATGGATACCCTGCCAGCACAGAATACACCGAGAAGCAGTATTTTTTTTTTAGAAGATAAAATGTTCAACAACTACGTCCTTAGACCTTATAGAATTCTGAGCATAGATTTTGATCAACTGAAATCTGAATTCCATGGGAATTGTAAACTAAACTGTATCTGAAAACTGTGAAATCCTGATGTCCTTTGAAGAGCATGGTCTGGCTTACTCACACATTTATTTCTGTTACAACATTTAAAAGAAGGTGGCCTGCGGCCTGAGAAAACCCACTGGTGGGACTTTAGCGAGAACACAACGTCCCAGCACAGAGAGGCAGCAGACTCGCGTGCCAAGGCATCTGATACAAATGCTTTGATCAGCCTGGAAAGTGAACTGTCTTTTTTCCCTACTCTCAGTCCTAGAACTGCAGGTTACATTTAGCAAATATTTTGACTGGTGAGGCTGCAAACAACTGTCTTCATTCTGAGGCAGAAAACCAAACATAGCGTGTTGAACAAACAAAGAGGAGGAATGATTCCTGCCTTGGCCCGCAGCATCCTGACAGGAATCGGTCCCGGGAACATACACGGGAACCACTGATGAGAAGGATCAACACAAATGCTCGTCTGCTTACACATTGGCTAGGTTTGAAGGATTGCAGCTGATATCAGATGTCAGAGACATGTGCTGTTAATGACCGAGGCGGGGACCTGCCCAGGTCCCTGTGGGCAAGGACAGGGCAGGGTAGTTCCCAGCTCTCAGGGAAACTCTGCAGGTAATTTCCAGGGCTTTAAAGTGAAAGAGCAAGTGTCTCAGATGTCATGGTCACACCTAGAAGGCAGTTTGGCTATCAATGAAGAGAATGAAATAAAACTGAACATCAATCCTGGGACATTCATTGTGCTGTCGCGTCCAGCAAATTTTCCAGGCAAGAATACTGGAGTGGGTTGCCATTTCCTACTCCAAGGATCTTCCCAACCCAGGGATCGAACCCCCATCTCTCACGTCCCCTGCATTGGCAGGCTGATTCTTTACCACTAACACCACCTGGGAAGCCTGGAAATAAGGTGCTATAAATCATACCTTAAAGCTGGCACATTTGAGGGTATCTCTAAGCAGATGAGCAAATAATTCAAATAACTGAGCTTCAGACCTTCGCATGGCAAAACTTCTTTTCTTCTAAGTGCAATTATTGGGTGAATCCCTTCTCTAGGGTGTGACACACACCCTTTTACACAGAGAGAACCGAACAGCCTCTGAGGCTTCCCTGATGGTACGGCAGGTAAAAAAAAACCCACCTGCAATGCAAGTTCCCATAGGTTTGATCCCTGGGTTGGGAAGATCCCCTGGAGGAGGAAATGGCAACCCACTCTAGTATTTTCACCTGAAAAGTCCCATGGACAGAGAAGGCTGGTGGCCTACAGACTCTACTCCCCATGCTCTACTCCCCATGCTCTACTCCCAGGATGACCCCAGGGCCTAATAAGGTACTGGAGGGAGTTTACTCTGAGTAAACTGGTGACCCGGAGAAGGCAATGGGACCCCACTCCAGTACTGTTGCCTGGAAAATCCCATGGATGGAGGAGCCTGGTAGGCTGCAGTCCATGGGGTCGCAAAGAGTCGCACACGACTGAGCGACTTTACTTCCACTCTTCACTTTCATGCATTGGAGAAGGAAATGGCAACCCACTCCAGTGTTCTTGCCTGGAGAATCCCAGGGATGGGAGAGCCTGGTGGGCTGCCGTCTATGGGGTCGCCCAGAGTCGGACACGACTGAAGTGACTTAGCAGCAGCAGCAGCAAACTGGTGACCTTCTGTCTACTTCTGCAGTTTGCTTTTGGGCTGCCATCTGTCCCCTGCACTGTGGCCAGAATCTGCTGCCTCTGGCTTTTCCTTTCCTCCATCTAATTGCTCATGGGCTGGGAATCCACATCACCAAGGTGGTTAGAATTATGTTTAAGCAGGAGTCACCAGGCTCTGAGTCCTGAGAGAGGCTTCTCCTCTCAAGTAATCAGGAGCATTTGCACAGGCTGTGGCCTCAGGATGAACAGCTCAGAGGGCTTCTGGGTGCTGCTGGGCTCTAAGATGTTCAGCGGGCAGAGGGGGGGCAGGTGTGGGGTGCAGCAGCTCTGCTGCTCGGAGCAGAAGGATCAGTGCCACCTACAGCACGTAACTGGGACTCCACCCTCCTGTCTATCATGTCTAGAATTATGCTCTGAAATCCAAAACCATCTATACTTAGTTTCTTTAACTAGAATGTATTCCTGTGACATAATGTATTCCTGTGACATATTCCTGGTGGGTATAGTGTGCCTTCTGCAAGGGTAAAAACATTTTAACAAGCAAAGCCATCTTGTAGATTCAAATGTAATTTGCTCTTTAAGATGCTAATATGGGAAGGGAGAACACGCTGTCCAGCGCCATGGTCTGACACCTAGCGCTCTCTTGTGTTAGCCCCTCCACTGCCCAGGTCTGCAGAGGTCTGAGATCTGAGAAGAAAGGCCACTGTTGACTTAGCTTTTCCCCTACACCTGGCCACGTGACTCTCCCATCAAAGGACTCTGAGAACCCTGAGACCTGTGTCCTAGGGGAAGAGCGACATTTGCTGAATGAGATTCCAAATCAAGCAGGAGATGAGCCTCTTCACCACCTCTCCCATGGGATGAAAGTGGGAGTGAGGCCTCGACAGGAAATGCACAGGCAAGGATGAGGAACAAGGACATCCCGCACCACCTTTGCCTTTGCCTGCCTATCAGATTAGAGCTGCCCCAGAGGAAGACAGAGGACTCCAGGGAAGACTAAAGCATGGGACTGGGCTCCTCCCTGCCAGTCTCCCCCACTCCCAGCCAGCCCCATGAACTGCTCCATCCTCCCCTGCTCAAGCCTAGCCTTGCTCCTGTTCACTTCCGGTGGGGCCAGCCAGGACCACCACCCGCATGGCCACCCCTCCCGGTGGGACCTCTTGGTGATGGCCACCTTCTGGTCTGGGGAGGCCCCAACCTAGTCCTCTCCCCTTATCTGCCCTCAGAGCCAGGCTGCCTCCCCTTCCCTCCAGGGGCCTCCCTGCCCACCTCAATCCCGGGTCTCTCCGCCATGCCTGCATCTCCTTCCAGCTGCACTCCCTGAGCTGGGCAGATCCCATGGAGCCTCTGTGAGGTCCAGGGCTGCACCCGCTCCTACTCCCATTCTGTTTCTGCCAAATCAGCACCCCACCCCAGACGACCCAGCAGGCACCCAGGAATCAGTCAGGACTGAGCAGGTAGAGAGGGGAGAATGATGGTCATTTATGAAATCTGAAAAAAGCTTCCGGATGTTGGCAAGGGCTTTAAAAGATATGATCTATTATTTGTGAAGGGACAACTTTGATGTGAAGAGTCTAAAATGATAAAATCCCAGTTCTTATCAATCTCTGTGTTGCAATTCTTATTAAGCAAGGCCATGAGTCATGAGCCCTGGGGACAGAAAACTTTCTCAAGGATTCCTTTACTGAAGAAAGAGATGAAAGGATGTAGGATGAACACCAATGGCAGCTCTGGAAGCTCTTAGGAGGACAGCTTGGGGTGTCAGTTGTCCTGGGACCAGGGGAACCTGAGGATTTACCCTGAAGCCTCATTTGCCCAGCACACTCACTGTTCTGATCAGAGCGTAGCTCTTTGAGGGAAGTGCTGAAAAATATTAATATTATGGGAGAGCTGTAGTCTCCCTCACCAGCCCCTCTTGGTGCCACCAGCGTGTAGGCTAGGGCCATGCCTACAGACAGACCCCTGAAGTCAGAGACAAGCACAGTGCACAGACCACTTCGTGTGGGTTCAGCAGAAGTACCTTCTAGGTAAATTCTTTCCTGCAAATCTCCTTCCTCTAAACCTATCTCTAAATCCTGGGTTTCTGGGAATTCCCTGGCAGTCCAGTGGTTAGGGCTCCATGCTTCCAGTACTGGGGGCCATGGTTTAATCCCTGCATGGGGAAACTAAGATCCCACAGCAGCATAGTATGGCCAAAAGTCAATCCGTCAATCCTGGCTTTCTTGGGAGCATCTCCCACTTTAAAAAAAAAAAAAAGAGAGACTTTCCTGGCAGTCCAGTGGTCAGGAGTCCATGCTTTCACTGCTGACAGCAAGGGCTCAATGCCTGGTCAGGTACTAAGAGCCTACAAGCCGCATGGTGTGGGCCAATAAATAAATAAAATTGTATAAGCACATTCTGTTCTGCATTCCATATAAGGAACAAGAGAAAAAAAATAAGTGGGCAGAACAGACAGACCCAGGGACCCCTTGAGAGCACCAAGTTCATGTATCTAGTTGTGAATCGTGTTTCAGACTCACCACAGATGCCAGACATCAGCGCACCATGGGCTCCAGCCTTGGAGCCTGGTCAGAGGCCTTCAGCTCCAGCACCCTGCTGGCTGACCTCTGGTGTGTTTGACACTACAGCTTCTGGTTCTGACAGAGACCTGGCCTGCACTTTCCTTGGATCAAGGGCACTTGTCCCCCACAACCAGATCTCTGGGGAAGAGGCCTGATGAGCGGAGATAAGGAACCAACTGCAGGGCTCCCTGGGCTCAGCCTGAGCAAGGAGCTGAGGTTTGTGCCCCTAACCCTCAAACAATAATAATCATCGCCACTCTACCCTTTATTGAGCAGGTGCCATGAGTCAAGCAGTGTGCCAAGGACTTCACATGACGTATTTTGACCTCCGTACCTCCTCTATCCATCCTGTCAGAGAGGAGACTCACAGAAGGTGACCATCTCAGGGCCACACAGCTACTGGAGTAGCAGAACCAGGACTGGAACTCACATGGGTGTCCGTCCAGAGTGCTAAGCCTTGCTCAATCTGGGAAAGCGCCTCCACAGTGCAGAAAGGAAGGTCTTGGATAATTCTGTGGTGAGTCAGATACTTTAGAGCTGGACTCAGAGACAGTGCCTATGAGGGCTGAGTTCAGAGGAGGAGATCTCCATCTTTTTTGTCAGCATCCATCTTTCTTGTTTAGAGGAAATGCCTATACAATCATGATGTGGATGTCTGACAGAGAATACAGAAACTTCTCAGCTCACCCAAACTGAGCATGTTCCCACCATCAACAAATTGTACACACATACACAGAGAGCTTGAACACACTACTTTTACCCACCGGTTATTTTCCAAATATTAAACAACTAGTGTGGCATGCACAGAGGCCAGCCAGAACGAATCCCAGCCATAAATGCCCAGTTCAGACAAATGGCTGCAGTCTGGCTAAACTTTAGCCGTTTTCATGGTCATGTTCGAAGTTCCACACACACAGGAGATCTAAGTAGCTCTTATTTGATCCCAGTCTCACCTAGTCCTGAGACGGGTGGTTTAAAGCTAGGGAAACAGATTCAAGATTAACTGGACGCCAAGTCTTTGCTGAAATCTCTGGAGGGACCTGACCATTTCAACAGAGGTTCATCTTGGTTACACACATCATTGGGTCCTGAGGGCGTCTGGGAGGCTTGTAGGAGTCCCCTAGTAACACACAGGGGAGACTCACTTTGTTGTGGGCAGAAGAAAAAGTGAGGCTTCCTTGATTAGGGCTATGGGGTTGGAGTTTACAGGAAAGATTTGCACAAATTATAATTGCCAGCTGCTTCAATGGGTTCAAACCCAGGAATAAAACAACCTCCCAGACTTTCAGTTCAGCTGAAAAATTTGCTGTTCACAACAGAGACAATGTATCTTTGCTTCAGTGAAGCACACACTTACATGATTTTAAATCCCTCTGTGACTGAACTCACGCTCAACAGATCCATCTTGTGTTGAGGATGTGGGGCTGTTGGTGGGACCATGCCGCCCAATCCCTTTGAAATCCTCCAGACAGCAACGATCTCTACCCAGCCCCACTGCCATGGCACACAGATTAGCTTGGTAATGGGATCTTGGAAAGGCAGGACCCAAGCTCTGCTTTCTTGTATTTTGCTTGACATTCATTTATTCAATCAATCAGTATGTACTCAGAGCCCGCTCTGCACAAGTCTTATCTTTACAACTAGACCAGTGGGGCTGCAAAGCATGGATGCCTCCTCTTGTGGGCCAGCAGAAGGCTGGGATGTAGAAGGTGTTTGTAAACACTTGGAGCATTGAATAAGTATTTGTTCTGCTGCAGAAGGAGAGAAGGAGTTCCTAAGAACCCTTCGTGGGCCCTGTTTTCAGCTGAAGGGTCTCTTATCTCAGGAGTTGTGCCCTCCATCCTCTTCTTCCCCACCAACATCCCACGTTGACATCTATGAACTCATCCAACCTTCCCCACGTCCCTCTAAGAGAAGCTGAGCCTGCACTCTTCAGAGAAACACAGTGTTCGTGGTAGGTTCGGGGACCTGTCCTGGTTTCACACAACAATGAGGCTCAGGATGGACACTGTTATCACACTGACTGAGCCCTGGTCTTTAGCTCATCACGTGACGTGATGCCGCCAGTGAGCAAGGTTAAGAGGACCACGGTTGTGGGTCCAAGTCCCTCCTCAGAAGCAGCCCTTCCTCATGTTGTCTGCACAGAATGACCCGCATGGAAAGCTTTGAGCCTAAAGGGTCCAAGTATATGCACATGTGCCTGGAACTCGGCCTCAGCAGCAAGAAAGCCCAGTCACCTCCAAACTCTAGGGGTGATGTGTCATCTTAGGGTGCAAAGGTCAGTGTCCAGAGACACAGAATAACAATGGTGCTAATTTTCCAAGCTTGTACTCTGAGGCTGTTTAACAAAATAGCAGTGCTTTAAAAAAAATTCAAAGCAATTAACATGTTAACCTTTGAAGATATAAAAGCTGATAAAATAACCAAACCCATTTCCAAAAAGGATTTCCTAATGACTAATTCTCCTCTCTAACCTTTCTAGATGGAGTAGATGATCATATGGTAACTTAGCATAATTAAATTGTCCACAGGAAATTGCCCAGAAGAGAACAAACTGGACACACAGTGGGAAACCAGTGAGCTCTCAACATTCCTGTGCAACCTGGACACCGACAAGACTCCTGTTCGCCTCACCAAATGTATGCTGTGACTTTTGAATTTGCTTGACATCTGGAGGAGGGGGAGATGAAGGGAGACTCTAAGTGCTCTGTAATTTCAGCCATCATTCACAGTGGGAGAGGCACTCCAGGGGAAGATGAAAAGAGAGGGCAGGCTGCAATTAGGTGGGCATGGATGACTCTAGCCTGCACAGATGCACCTCCAGTGAGCGGCAGAATGGGGTGCAGAGGGCGCCAGGGAAAGGAAGACATCCCCCAACCACAACCATACAAGGGAAAATGGGGAGCAATTTGTTACACACGCTACCATCTTAAGACAGAAATAAAAAGCAAACTCTCCTTTGCTGATAAGTAGAGCACAAAATTAGTCATGATTCAAGGATAGGAGAGTTCTTTCTTATCACTGGGTCTTGTACCAATTCAATTTCTCCTAAGCCTGCCCCAAGAAAGAGGAGCAGTATGCTCCGTGAGACAGTCTTGTTGGGAAGGCAGACAATACACTCAAAACTGGAAGAGACAAGAAAAGGTGTGAACTGAGGTCACACAAAGAGGAGTGCCGGGGGCATGGAATCTATTTTTAGGTAAGGCAGCAAATGAGACAGTTCCTTAAAGGGCATCTCTGGAGACCCTGGTAGGCAGAACTCTAAAAGTGTGCCCATCCCCCAAAGAGTCTAGGCCCCTAATTTCTGGAACCTGTCAACATGATGAGATCCCATTTCTGTGATTATCTTATATGTGCGATGGCCCTCTTATGGGTTGAGCTGTGTCCCTCATAAACATTTGTTAAGATGTGGCAACTATATACAATGGAATATTACTCAGCCATTAAAAAGAATAAAATAATGTCATTTGCAGCAACATGGATGGCCCTGGAAGTTATCATACTAAGTGAAGCAAGTCAGACAGAGAAAGACAAATAGCATATGAAACCACTTATATGTGAAACCTAAAAAGAAATGATAGCAATGAACTTATTTACAAAACAGAAATAGCCTCACAGACATAGAAAGTAAACTTATGGTTATCAAAGGGGAAAGGTGGGGTGAGGGATAGATTAGGAGTTTGAGATTAACATATACACATATGATATATAAAATAATTGACAATGACCTACTGTCTGGACCAGATAACTAAATTCAATATTCTGTAATAATCTATATGGGAAAAGAATCTTAAAAAGAACAGATATATGAATCTGTATAACTGAACCACTTCGCTGGACACCTGAAATTAACACAACACTATAAATCGACTATACTCCAATATAAAATAAAAATTTTAAAAACACTTGTAGGAGTACTAACTCCTGGTATCTGAGAATGTCACTATTTGGAGGGTCTTTGCAGATGTAATCAAGTTAAGATGATGTCATTAGGGTGGGCCCTAGTTCAACCTGACTGGTATGTTTATAGGAAGTGGATAACAGGAACATGGACTCACATGAGGAGGAGAACACAGACACAGAGGGGAGACGGGCATGTGAGGAGGAAGGCGGATATCAGAGGTGTGCTGCCACAAATCAAGGAATGCCTGGGGCTTCCACAAGCTGGAAGACGCAAGGAAAGATCCTCCCCTAGAGGCTTTGGAGGGGGAAGGGCCCTGCTGACACCTTGATAGTGGACTTCTAGCATTTAGACCTGTGAGAATAAACTTCCAAAGTTTTAAGCTACCCACTTACTGGCACTTTGTCACCGCAGCCCCAGGAAACCAAGACAAGAACAGTTAACCATAAGATAGGTGGATTAGCTAGGTAGGACTGATCTAATGGTGTGATTCCTTAAAGACAGAGAGGTCAGAGGTTCCTCGATGTTCTGTTGCTGACCTGAGGATGGAGGGACCACGTGGAAAGGAATGCAAGTAACTTCTAGGAGCAGAGTGACCCCGAGTAGAGGCCAGCAAGAAGTCAAGGGTCTCGGTCTCACTTTCAGAAGGAACTGAATTCTGCAGCAACATGAAGGAGCTCGAGTGCATGCCAAGTTGCTTCAGTCATGTCCAACTCTTCTGCAATGCTAGGGACTGTAGCCCACCAGGCTCCTCTGTCCATGGGATTCTCCAGGCAAGAATACTGGAGTGGATTCTTCCTGACCCAGGGAGTGAACATGCATCTCTTATGTCTCCTGCACTGGCAGGCGGCTTCTATACCACTAGTGCCAACTGGGAAGACCCAGGGTTTTTTCTCCAGAGCCTCCAGACAACAGCCTAGCTGCACAACCCCTTGATTTGGACCTAGTGAGACGCTAAACAGGGAACCAGTCGGGCCAAGGTGGACCTCTGACCTAGAGAAACCTTGAGATAATAGGTTTGTATTGTTTCAGGTTGCTATGTGTGTGATTTGTTGTAGCAGTGACAGAAAGCTGAGACGGAGACTGAGGAAGTTCACTGCCTCAACTGGTCATTTGCTTACTCCCTCTTTAGCAGAAGGGGCTGGTAATTTAGAACAAAATCAGAGACTTTCAGAAGAAATATGAAAGCCATCATCAATAAGTCTCCTCCTCAGATTCCAATGGAAATAACCCACAAAATCACACTAGAAATAAAGCTAGTTAGAAACAGTGGTATGCTAGTAAAAGTTTAACAACCAGCTCTCCAGGATGGGGAAGGAAAAAAAAAACAACCCTAAATTACATCTGCCAATTTCCACAGTGGGAGCGCTCCTATGGTGGCTGATTTTAAATAACTGGCTCACAAAATTCCTGAAAATTTAATATAATTTCTCATGAACCAGGAGAGCTGGCTTCAGCACTCCATGTGGATTCACAAAGCAGTATGGAGGGAAGTTATCTTGCAGGAAGGCAGACAGGCTTGGCCTGAAGGAGCTGAAGTGGTGCAGCTCTTTGCCTTCATCACTTCCTCAGGGAAGCCTTCCCAATGCCCAGACCCGAGCAGGTGCCCACAGTCCCCTGTCTTTACCATTCATTGCTATTAGCACAGTTGTACTCAAATAATCATTGGAGTAATTATTTGTTTAATGCCCTCTCCCCTCTCTTGGATGAGCACTCAGTGAGGGCTGGTTCAGTGGGTCCAGTTTCTCTCTACTGAGTAAAGGTGCTGGATACTGACACAGGGAACACTGAGAGGATCCGGATTTTGGAAGCATAGATAATGGACTCTGGTTTACGCATGCCAAGCTGGATGTGCCGGTTGGGAAGGAGACAGCATACAGGCTACTGGCCAAGCAGAACTAGAATGCAACAGAGGGCCCTGAGTTGAACATGAAGATTTGAGGATCATCAGCTTGTGGATTGCAAAAGAATCCATAATTGGCTGAAAATGTCTGGGGCCTGAGGGTAGAGTCTGTATCCTCACAACAACCACAACAACTTCTTCATGAAGAGATGCAGAAGGTGTAATTTTTAATAGCAGTAAATGAAAACTGTACTGTTAAGTGAGAAGAACCAGGTTACAGAACAGAATGTATAGGAAGATTCCAGTTTTGTAGCAACATCAAAGATGCTTTAACAGAGAACAGGCTGGATATAAATCAGAAGACCATCTCTGGTATTACAAGCAACATTTGCCTCCCTGTCTACACATAGATTCTTTTTTCCTTTTTTTTTCTAACAAAGGACATGTTCTATTATTATAACCAGGGGGAAAAGCTATGAAGGGTATTGTTTTTAAGTATAAGAACATAGCAGAAGGGGCACTGTGTCT
>SJYT01016351.1:72695-87577 GCA_006410635.1 Cephalophus harveyi | reverse complement strand
ATCTCTTTACAAATTTTCCAAAGTGTGTTGTGGTCCACACAGTCAAAGGCTTTGGCATAGTCAGTAAAGCAGAAGTAGATTTTCTTTTTTTGGAACTCTCTTCCTTTTTTGATGATCCAGCAGATATTGGCAATTTGACCTCCGGACTTTTCTAAATCCAGCTTGAACACCTGGAAACTCATGGTTCACGTACTGTTGAAGCCTGGACTGGAGAAATTTGAGCATTACTTTACTAGTGGGTGAGATGAGTGCAATTGTGTGGTAGTTGGAACATTCTTTGGCATTGCCTTTCTTTGGGATTGGAATGAAAACTGATCTTTTGCAGTCCTATGGCCACTGCTGGGTTTTCCAAATTTTTTGGCATATTGAGTGCAGCACTTTCACAGCATCATCTTTTAGAATTTAAAATAGCTCAACCATAATTCCATCAATTCCTCTAGCTTTGTTCATAGTGATGCTTCCTAAGGCCCACTTGACTTCACATTCCAGGATGTTTGGCTCTATGTTGGTGATCATATCATTATGATTATCTGGGTTGTGAAGATCTTTTTTGTACAGTTCTTCCATGTATTCTTACCACCTCTTCTTAGTATCTTCTGCTTCTGTTAGGTCCATACCATTTCTGTCCTTTATTGGGCCCATCTTTGCATTAAATATTCCCTTGACTGATCACTGAGGAAGGCTTTCTTATCTCTCCTTGCTATTCTTTGGAACTCTGCATTCAGATGGGTATATCTTTCTTTTTCTCCTTTGCCTTTTGCTTCCCTTCTATTCACAGCTACTTGTAAGGCCTCCTCAGGCAACCATTTTGCCTTTTTGCATTTCTTTTCCTTGGGGATGATCTTGATCACTGCCGCCTGTATAATGTCACTAATCTCTGTCCATAGTTCATCAGGCACTCTGTCTATCAGATCTCATCCCTTAAATCTATTTCTCACTTCCACTGTATAATCATAAGGGATTTGATTTAGGTAATACCTGAATTTTGCCTTTTTGCATTTCTTTTCCTTGGGGATGATCTTGATCACTGCCGCCTGTATAATGTCACTAATCTCTGTCCATAGTTCATCAGGCACTCTGTCTATCAGATCTCATCCCTTAAATCTATTTCTCACTTCCACTGTATAATCATAAGGGATTTGATTTAGGTAATACCTGAATGGTCTAATGGTTTTTCCTACTTTCTTCAATTTAAGTCTGAATTTGGCAATAAGGAGTACATGATCTGAGCCACAGTCAGCTCCCGCTCTTGTGTTTTCTGACTGTATAGAGGTTCTCCATCTTTGGCTGCAAAGGAAAAATCTGTGTGGAAACCCTCTAACTAACGTCACATTCCAAATCCCCTCATTAGGCCTTTAGGGACAGAGGGAGGACGTCCTCAACTCATCAGGTCAGGAATTCAGACAATAAAATTTTCATGTGGTAGTAAACAGAGAAATTTTTTCTTTGTGCAAGAATATCACTCTTGTAGATTTTGTGTCTTTTACAGGCTTTTCCTATAGGATTGGGGTGTTAAAATGAAAACAAGTCTTCCCCAGCTTGTGAGGATGTTCTAAAACAAGGCCAGGGATCAGGAGAATAGAAAGGGAGTGTCATATCTAGGTGGGCTTTCATCTAGTGCAGGTATTGAGTTAGAGTGGAAATGGGGATTTCAGGTCCTCATGGCTACCTAAGAGTCAGGGACTGAAGTCTGGTTAGTAATAAAATATTTATGGGCCTTGAGGACATTATCTTTGTTTTAAATACTCCTAGGGGAACTTACAGCTACATTACCAGAACAAATTTAGGTTTGCCACCTGAACACAGTAAAGTCAATCTACTGACCTGGATGAAGGTAGGATTCTGCTGTGATGTCATGGAAGACACAAGTACCCAAAATATGCTGTAGAAAGGAAAGTAAATGCATATTTACAGGCAGCAGGAAGCAATTAATTAAAAGATGCTTGCTCCTTGGAAGAAAACCTATGATAAACCTAGATAGCATATTAAAAAGCAGAGACATTACTTTGCCAGGAAAATTCTGTCTAGTCAAGGCTGTGGTTTTTCCAATAATCATGTATGGATGTGAGAGTTGGACTATAAAGAAGGCTGAACACTGAAGAATTGATGCTTTTGAAGTATGGTGTTGGCGAAGACTTTTGAGAATCCCTTGGACTGCAAGGAGATCCATCCAGTCCATTCTAAAGGAAATCAGTCCTGAATATTCATTGGAAGGACTTATGCTGAAGCTGAAACTCCAATACTTTGGACACCTGATGTGAAGAGCCAACTCATTGGAAAAGACCTTGATGCTAGGAAATATTGAAGGCAGGAGGATAAAAGGACAACAGAGGATGAGGTGGTTGGATAGCATCACTGACTCAATGGACATGAGTTGAGCAAGCTCCAGCAGCTGGTGATGGACAGGCAGGCCTGGTGTGCTGCTGTCCATGGGGTCACAAAGAGTCAGACACAACTGGATGACTGAACTGAACTGAACTGAAGTAATAGTCCTTGAGTGTACTGAGTGTGTCATTACCTAGGAGACCTTAATCTTTCTGACATATCACATTTTTTTAAAAAAAAAAAAGCAAAATAAAACAAGAAACAAACTTGCTATGGAAAAATCAAAGTAATCAGTATTAAAAGGTCCTTTTAATATTTTTCCCTTTATGTGTTCTCATGGACTATCACTATGGACTTTTTTGCTATTCAATTTCTAAAATTGCTTTGTTTGGATCACATCTGACTTTGGGGTACTCAGAGCCTCAGTGCTCTCCACTTTCAAAGTAGTTCAGCTGCTGAAATGTAATACCCACCATGGAGGGGAAAAAAAGCCTTCAGGAGACTTCCCAGGACTAAGTGTGCCTGTGGAGGGGTTTACAAACTCCCACAGGGACAGTTTAACCCAAATTTCATCCTATTTAACTTGACTGTTTAAAGGGCCAACTTTTTTTTTTTAATATAATGTTGCAACTCAAACAGATCCCACATCTCTTTTAGGACTGAACTGCTTTCTTTACAACTTGTTATTTCTTATGGGTGCAAGGCTATAGATCAGATACCAAGACATTCATAACCCTAGAGGGTGCTTAATTTGACATCAAAGGAAAATTCACAGCAAGAGAAAATAAAAGCAGTGAGGAATCAAAAGCACAGAGGCTAGATCTAGACACTCCTCAGGAGTAAACCCAAGAGGCTTAATGCCTTGAAGATAGTGTACCAAATCAAAGAGGGAGAAGAAAAAGTTTTATCTAAGTTAAAAGAGAAATCCCTTCTTTGCTAACCTCCAATTCTGCATTCAGTACATCCTAAGGACAGACATTCTACTGGAGCAAATCTCTGTTCTTTTTTCCTTTTCTTGATTTATGTTAACCAGGTTTTTGTGACCTCATGGCATGTTATGGGGCTTCCCCAGTGGCTCAGCAGTGAAGAATCTGCCTGAAAATGCAGAAGACCCAGGTTCAGTCCCTGGGCCAGGAAGATCCCCTAGAGGAGGAAATGGCAACCCACTTCAGTATTCTTGACAGGATAATCTCATGGACAGAAGAGCCTGGCTGGCTACATTTCATGAGTTTGCAAAGAGCCAGAAATGACTGAAGCAACTGAGCATACACATACATGGCATGTTATGAGGCAGGCCTCCAAGGCATCCTTTCACGGGTGGACATGGAGACTTGGTTTGGGAGAGGAAAGGCAACTTGGAGTACGATCATCTCCATGGCCTTAATCTCACAAGCAGAGTGTTCTGTTGGTGAAGCCAGGAGAATCATCAAGCACTTAATATATGTTGAGTCTATAGCAATTTTGTCAATGTCTTCCTTTGAGTCTCTAATGGCCTTGGTCCTATTACTCAAACCTTTGCTTGGTTTGAGTCATTGGAGATCTGACATGGCACAGTGGAACCATGCTAATGAGAATAACACAAGGCACTGAAACTAACAAGATCTTTTACATTTAAAAAATTTCTTGCCATCTCTGATTATGTTTGCTGTTTGTGGGTCATATATGTTCCAAAGCCTAGGGTTTAAAAAGAATCACACATTTTCCAAATGGCCATTTGGGTGTTGAGAATTCTGATAGAAATCCAAACGGATATTTATGCACATTACTTAGGTTGCTGTGAGAATACCACGAGCTTGTAGTCTTTCCAGTAGCATAGCAACAATTCCAGGCATGGCTGCTCCTCAGTACAGTCAGCAAAACAGCACATTCAGTGCATTCTTATGAGATTTAGTGGCTGAGCCAGAGTCTGACCAAGCCCTGCATGTGCACATGCTAAATTGCTTCAGTTGTATCTGACTGATAAGGTCTATACTTAACAAATTATGTTGTGAGTGGTACTAATAATATGGACAGTAACTGAACTCTGCTTAAAAGCACTTCCCCTCTTCCTAAGAATAAACTTGCATTTGGTTTTGTAATGAGCTTGTAGTCTTTCCAGTAGCATAGCAACAATTCCAGGCATGGCTGCTCCTCAGTACAGTCAGCAAAACAGCACATTCAGTGCATTCTTATGAGATTTAGTGGCTGAGCCAGAGTCTGACCAAGCCCTGCATGTGCACATGCTAAATTGCTTCAGTTGTATCTGACTGATAAGGTCTATACTTAACAAATTATGTTGTGAGTGGTACTAATAATATGGACAGTAACTGAACTCTGCTTAAAAGCACTTCCCCTCTTCCTAAGAATAAACTTGCATTTGGTTTTGTAAGTCCAACAAATGGTCTTTGTTATTATTTATATCCACACACATGAAACAGACTTTATGATGTTAAGATAAAAGGGATCTTCTTATATTTCATTTAAAATGTTAGTTCCATAAATGATTAAACTTTTACTGAAATAGGAGAGAGGTCCATTGATGTAATTGCCTGGATATTAGAATTGTTGATTTAGTTTGCTCCACTTTCCTGAGAGTAATATTCTAAAACAAAGCAAAACAAGCCCAAACTAAACCCAACCAAAACAAGACGAAATAAAGCCTACAAAAACAACAAATAGCTAACATTTGGGCACCCTTTCTATTTTCACAAAGAAAACTAAACATCCTACTGAATATCTTCATAAATGCTGTGAGGTATTATTACTTCTATTTTGCGGATACAGAAACTGAGGCTCAAAGAAATTGTGTATGCTATAAAAGCTACAGAGAAAGTTAAAGGTAGAATGTGAGTTCAGGTCTACCAGATTCCAAAGCCTATTTTACAAGCCACCTTCCCTCTTTTTCCAGGTACTGTGAATCTGTTATTGTATACCCAGTGACTGGCATAGAGCCTGATGCTTTAGGCATATGGAAGTGAAAAGTGAAAGTGAAGTCGTTCAGTCGTGTCTGACTCTGTGACCCCATGGACTGTAGCCTCCTCTGTCCATGGGATTGTCCAGGCAAGAGTACTGGAGTGGGTGGCCAGTTCCTTCTCAGGGGATCTTCCTGACCAGGAATCAAACCCAGGTCTCCTGCATTGTAGGCAGACGCTTTATCATCTGAGGCACCAGGGACCTGTGGTTTAGGCATATTGGAAATGCCTAAAGTGACTTGATCCTACTCCATATAGATATTCAGTTTGTTGAAGAGTTTTCCCCCAGTTCACCTCGGCACTTTAAATTACATTTGGGATTCTTTTTAAAAAGTAAGAATTTCAGGAATTAAACCCAATGACCCTGTAGGTTTGGTACATAGATCAGTCTTGGTTGGGGACTTAATCCATGCTGTCACATGACAAGTTGGTAAATGGGAGAAGTGAGGGGCATTTTGCTGAAGGATTGCAGTAAAGTGAGTAAGCAGGGAGAGGAAATGGATAAATTTGTTGTTGCCTTAGAGGTTAATGGAAAATAGTTTTGCTTTGCTAAGCATAATTCACTGCATAAGAGATGTAGCAAAGTTGCTTAACAAGGTCACTCAGCTCTGGGGAGATTTTTGATCTATACTCAATCAAATCCTTTCACCTATAGTGGCTGGTCAGACCTTGTGAATGGAGTCAACCAAATTAGTCACCCGAAATTCATGTGTCTGGACTACACTTTCTTAGGATTTAGTTCCTGTCACTGTCACACCCGGGAATGACACCTCCTAATTGAGTGTAGCTAGCAATACCCAGAGGCTCCTCTGTGACAATCTCTCCTTGCTATTCTTTGGAACTCTGCATTCAGATGGGTATATCTTTCTTTTTCTCCTTTGCCTTTTGCTTCCCTTCTGTTCACAGCTACTTGTAAGGCCTCCTCAGGCAGCCATTTTGCCTTTTTGCATTTCTTTTCCTTGGGGATGATCTTGATCACTGCCGCCTGTATAATGTCACGAATCTCTGTCCATAGTTCATCAGGCAATCTGTCTATCAGATCTCGTTCTTTTTCTCCTTTGCCTTTTGCTTCCCTTCTGTTCACAGCTACTTGTAAGGCCTCCTCAGGCAGCCATTTTGCCTTTTTGCATTTCTTTTCCTTGGGGATGATCTTGATCACTGCCGCCTGTATAATGTCACGAATCTCTGTCCATAGTTCATCAGGCAATCTGTCTATCAGATCTCGTCCCTTAAATCTATTTCCCACTTCCACTGTATAATCATAAGGGATTTGATTTAGGTCATACCTGAATGGTCTAATGGTTTTCCCTACTTTCTTCAATTTAAGTCTGAATTTGGCAATAAGGAGTTCATGATCTGAGCCACAGTCAGCTCCCGCTCTTGTTTTTTCTGACTGTATAGAGGTTCTCCATCTTTGGCTGTAAAGGAAAAATCTGTGTGGAAACCCTCTAACTAATGTCACATTCCAAATCCCCTCGTTAAGCCTTTAGGGACAGAGGGAGGACGTCCTCAACTAATCAGGTCAGGAATTCAGACAATAAAATTTTCATGTGGTAGTAAACAGAGAAATTTTTTCTTTGTGCAAGAATATCACTCTTGTAGATTTTGTGTCTTTTACAGGCTTTTCCTATAGGATTGGGGTGTTAAAATGAAAACAAGTCTTCCCCAGCTTGTGATGATGTTCTAAAACAAGGCCAGGGATCAGGAGAATAGAAAGGGAGTGTCATATCTAGGTGGGCTTTCATCTAGTACAGGTATTGAGTTAGAGTGGAAGCGGGTATTTCAGGTCCTCATGGCTACCTAAGAGTCAGGGACTGCAGTCTGGTTAGTAATAAAATATTTATGTGCCTTGAAGACATTATCTTTGTTTTAAATACTCCTAGGGGAACTTACAGTTATGTTACCAGAACAAATTTAGGTTTGCCGCCTGAACACAGTAAAGTCGATCTACTGACCTGGATGAAGGTAGGATTCTGCTGTGATGTCATGGAAGACACAAGTACCCAAAATATGCTGTAGAAAGGAAAGTAAATGCATATTTGCAGGCAGGAGGAAGCAATTAATTAAAAGATGTTTGCTCCTTGGAAGAAAACCTATGATAAACCTAGACAGCATATTAAAAAGCAGAGACATTACTTTGCCAGGAAAATTCTGTCTAGCCAAAGCTGTGGTTTTTCCAAAAATCATGCATGGATGTGAGAGTTGGACTATAAAGAGGGCTGAACACTGAAGAATTGATGCTTTTGAAGTATGGTGTTGGCGAAGACTTTTGAGAGTCCCTTGGACTGCAAGGAGATCCATCCAGTCCATTCTAAAGGAAATCAGTCCTGAATATTCATTGGAAGGACTTATGCTGAAGCTGAAACTCCAATACTTTGGCCACCTGATGTGAAGAGCCAACTCATTGGAAAAGACCCTGATGCTAGGAAATATTGAAGGCAGGAGGATAAAAGGACAACAGAGGATGAGGTGGTTGGATAGCATCACTGACTCAATGGACGTGAGTTGAGCAAGCTCCAGCATCTGGTGATGTACAGGCAGGCCTGGTGTGCTGCTGTCCATGGGGTCACAAAGAGTCAGACACAACTGGGTGACTGAACTGAACTGAACTGAAGTAATAGTCCTTGAGTGTACTGAGTGTGTCATTACCTAGGAGACCTTAATCTTTCTGACATATCACATTAAAAAAAAAAAAAAAGCAAAATAAAACAAGAAACAAACTTGCTATGGAAAAATCAAAGTAATCAGTATTAAAAGGTCTTTTTAACATTTTTCCCTTTATGTGTTCTCTTGGACTATCACTATGGACTTTCTGCTATTTAATTTCTAAAATTGTTTTGTTTGGATCACATCTGACTTTGGGGTACTCAGAGCCTCAGTGCTCTCCACTTTCAAAGTAGTTCAGCTGCTGAAATGTAATACCCACCATGGAGGGGAAAAAAAGCCTTCAGGAGACTTCCCAGGACTAAGTGTGCCTGTGGAGGGGTTTACAAACTCCCACAGGGACAGTTTAACCCAAATTTCATCCTATTTAACTTGACTGTTTAAAGGGCCAACTTTTTTTTTTTATATATAATGTTGCAACTCAAACAGATCCCACATCTCTTTTAGGACTGAACTGCTTTCTTTACAACTTGTTATTTCTTATGGGTGCAAGGCTATAGATCAGATACCAAGACATTCATAACCCTAGAGGGTGCTTAATTTGACATCAAAGGAAAATTCACAGCAAGAGAAAATAAAAGCAGTGAGGAATCAAAAGCACAGAGGCTAGATCTAGACACTCCTCAGGAGTAAACCCAAGAGGCTTAATGCCTTGAAGATAGTGTACCAAATCAAAGAGGGAGAAGAAAAAGTTTTATCTAAGTTAAAAGAGAAATCCCTTCTTTGCTAACCTCCAATTCTGCATTCAGTACATCCTAAGGACAGACATTCTACTGGAGCAAATCTCTGTTCTTTTTTCCTTTTCTTGATTTATGTTAACCAGGTTTTTGTGACCTCATGGCATGTTATGGGGCTTCCCCAGTGGCTCAGCAGTGAAGAATCTGCCTGAAAATGCAGAAGACCCAGGTTCAGTCCCTGGGCCAGGAAGATCCCCTAGAGGAGGAAATGGCAACCCACTTCAGTATTCTTGACAGGATAATCTCATGGACAGAAGAGCCTGGCTGGCTACATTTCATGAGTTTGCAAAGAGCCAGAAATGACTGAAGCAACTGAGCATACACATACATGGCATGTTATGAGGCAGGCCTCCAAGGCATCCTTTCACGGGTGGACATGGAGACTTGGTTTGGGAGAGGAAAGGCAACTTGGAGTACGATCATCTCCATGGCCTTAATCTCACAAGCAGAGTGTTCTGTTGGTGAAGCCAGGAGAATCATCAAGCACTTAATATATGTTGAGTCTATAGCAATTTGGTCAATGTCTTCCTTTGAGTCTCTAATGGCCTTGGTCCTATTACTCAAACCTTTGCTTGGTTTGAGTCATTGGAGATCTGACATGGCACAGTGGAACCATGCTAATGAGAATAACACAAGGCACTGAAACTAACAAGATCTTTTACATTTAAAAAATTTCTTGCCATCTCTGATTATGTTTGCTGTTTGTGGGTCATATATGTTCCAAAGCCTAGGGTTTAAAAAGAATCACACATTTTCCAAATGGCCATTTGGGTGTTGAGAATTCTGATAGAAATCCAAACGGATATTTATGCACATTACTTAGGTTGCTGTGAGAATACCACGAGCTTGTAGTCTTTCCAGTAGCATAGCAACAATTCCAGGCATGGCTGCTCCTCAGTACAGTCAGCAAAACAGCACATTCAGTGCATTCTTATGAGATTTAGTGGCTGAGCCAGAGTCTGACCAAGCCCTGCATGTGCACATGCTAAATTGCTTCAGTTGTATCTGACTGATAAGGTCTATACTTAACAAATTATGTTGTGAGTGGTACTAATAATATGGACAGTAACTGAACTCTGCTTAAAAGCACTTCCCCTCTTCCTAAGAATAAACTTGCATTTGGTTTTGTAACTCCAACAAATGGTCTTTGTTATTATTTATATCCACACACATGAAACATACTTTATGATGTTAAGATAAAAGGGATCTTCTTATATTTCATTTAAAATGCTAGTTCCATAAATGATTAAACTTTTACTGGAATAGGAGAGAGGTCCATTGATGTAATTGCCTGGATATTAGAATTATTGATTTAGTTTGCTCCACTTTCCTGAGAGTAATATTCTAAAACATAGCAAAACAAACCCAAACTAAATCCAACCAAAACAAGACAAAATAAAGCCTGCAAAAACAACAAATAGCTAACATTTGGGCACCCTTTCTATTTTCACAAAGAAAACTAAGCATCCTACTGAATATCTTCATAAATGCTGTGAGGTATTATTACTTCTATTTTGCGGATACAGAAACTGAGGCTCAAAGAAATTGTGTATGCTATAAAAGCTACAGAGAAAGTTAAAGGTAGAATGTGAGTTCAGGTCTACCAGATTCCAAAGCCTATTTTACAAGCCACCTTCCCTCTTTTTCCAGGTACTGTGAATCTGTTATTGTATACCCAGTGACTGGCATAGAGCCTGATGCTTTAGGCATATGGAAGTGAAAAGTGAAAGTGAAGTCGTTCAGTCGTGTCTGACTCTGTGACCCCATGGACTGTAGCCTACCAGGCTCCTCTGTCCATGGGATTGTCCAGGCAAGAGTACTGGAGTGGGTGGCCATTTCCTTCTCAGAGGATCTTCCTGACCAGGAATCAAACCCGGGTCTCCCACATTGTAGGCAGATGCTTTATCATCTGAGGCACCAGGGACCTGTGGTTTAGGCATATTGGAAATGCCTAAAGTGGCTTGATCCTACTCCATATAGATATTCAGTTCGTTGAAGAGTTTTCCCCCAGTTCACCTCGGCACTTTAAATTACATTTGGGATTCTTTTTAAAAAGTAAGAATTTCAGGAATTAAACCCAATGACCCTGTAGGTTTGGTACATAGATCAGTCTTGGTTGGGGACTTAATCCATGCTGTCACATGACAAGTTGGCAAATGGGAGAAGTGAGGGGCATTTTGCTGAAGGATTGCAGTAAAGTGAGTAAGCAGGGAGAGGAAATGGATAAATTTGTTGTTGCCTTAGAGGTTAATGGAAAATAGTTTTGCTTTGCTAAGCATAATTCACTGCATAAGAGATGTAGCAAAGTTGCTTAACAAGGTCACTCAGCTCTGGGGAGATTTTTGATCTATACTCAATCAAATCCTTTCACCTAAAGTGGCTGGTCAGACCTTGTGAGTGGAGTCAACCAAATTAGTCACCCGAAATTCAAGTGTTTGGACTACACTTTCTTAGGATTTAGTTCCTGTCACTGTCATACCCGGGAATGACACCTCCCAATTGAGTGTAGCTAGCAATACCCAGAGGCTCCTCTGTGACAAGCCTCAGAGGGCAACTATTTATCTTGTTTAGATTCAGATTATTCTCTGGGGAAAGGCATTTGCGACAGGAGAAGGAGCCAGCTTTGGAAAATAAGAAGGGCTCCTACACTGTATTACTTTCTAGATAAACAAACAAAAAAGCATGATTTTAAAAAAATATGGAAAGCATAAACATATGGTTAAGAATTAAGACCAGCATTATTGGTCTTAACTGCCATTAAGGAGCAGAGTGCCCTGGCCCAATTCTGAGCCACTATGAGTCTTGAGCTTCTACCAGAGTCCAGAGTAATGGGATATTCCTGTTGTTCAGTCACTAAGTAGTATACCACTCTTTGCCATCACATGGACTGCAGCCAGGCTTCCCTGTCCTTTATTATCTCCTGGAGTTTGCTCAAACTCATGCCCACTGAGTAATGGGGAGAGATGTCAAAAACAGTCATAGTGATGTTGGACTATTTGCAGTCTGCTTCCTGGAAATCCTTTAACCTACCTATTTTAAATATTATGATAGAGAACTGTGATGACATGTCTTGTCTGTGTGTGTGTTAGTCTCTCAATCATTTCAGACTCTTTGTGACCCCATGGACCATAACCCACCAGGCCCCTGACTCCTCTGTTCATGGAATTCTCTAGACAAGAATATTGGAGTGGGTTGCCATTCCCCTCTCCACGGGCTCTTTCTGAGCTAGGAATGGAACCTGGGTCTCATGCATGGCAGGTAGATTTTTTACCAGGGAAGCCTGATGACATGACTTGCCGATTCTATTTCTGCATGTATTACAGAACACTGACTACACACAATGATGCTAAAAAAAGACTTGTTTCTGTAGCATTAGATCTATTGACTGCATATGGGGCAACTCAATTCTTCAATAGCTGTCACCACCACCTTGGCTGAAGAATTGGGTTTAATTACATACTTCTGACCTGAACTACGGAGACTGTATTGTAACTGGTCTTCCCAACTTTTATCTCCCATGCCAATTATTCCTACTCATACTGAAATGTGAATCATAACTTTGCCTGTAACATGTTTTCTGCATGTAACATTTGTATGTCTCCCTAATGCCTACAGAATGAAATATAAAAATCTTAACACAATTCCCCAGTTATTTGTCCTGTACATTTAACTATTCTGCAGTGAAATCTAGATGCTTTTTCTGTGTGCAACAAATACTTTTCTTTCTTATTTTTATCTATGCTCTTACTGTCTCCTGAAATTCTTGTTTACCCCATCTTGAGTACATTCTTTCCATCTTTAAGACTATCTTTTTTATGAAGTTTTCTGATGCTCTCAAAAAGGTTTATTTTTTTTTCCTTTGTACTTATGTACTTAGCACTCTCATGGCAATTAACCTTAGAGTTTATTTTTTTAATTCATTTATTCTATTTTTATTATTTCTTATAATTTTATACCATCCTCTAATCAGGTTGCAAGTAACAGGAAGTTAGGGTTTATGTCCTATCTTTGTTTTTTATATAGCAAGATCTTAGTTGAAATGTACTGATCTTTTGCTAAAAAGACTAATTTAATTGTTCCTATAAGTCTCTACTTGTTTCATTTTCATCTTCAGAGCAATGATACTCTGAGCAATTGCCAGGGTCCAGCTTCAGCAGAGTCCAGGGATACCCTCAGGATGAACGGTGTTGGTGAGAGCAGAGAATAAAAGAGAGAGAGAGAGAATGACACGGGGAGACCAAGCTTATGTGAAGCAAGGCCCGTAATTTTATTTTCAAAAGGAGCTTTTATATCCTGACTTGTACATAGAGGGAAATGAAAGATGCAAGGTCATGCAGAGTCAGCCCAAACACTCCAGCAGTTTTGCCCTTATCAAAACCAGGATATTTTTCTGTATGCCTTTCCATAAACAAGGGTCTTATGTTATGTACATTATCTTCTGGCCTGGAAGCCTGCTGACATTTTATGACCCTTTTTTGATAAAGGTTGATCAACCAGAAAACTTGTTTTCCCTTGAAATGTTTTCTTTTTTTTTATTTATTTCTAATCTGTGTGAGCCTCAGAAAGTACTAAACAAAGTTACATTCTCATGGAGCAAAGGTGCAGTGGGTTACAACAACAACAACTAAATAATTTATTAGCTCAAAGGTCTGATGTGGTTAATATCAAGGCTACTACTTGTTTTTCTTACATTCCAACTATATTAACTAATGCACTCCTGGGCACACAATGGATAAGGGATATGGGAACTTGGCAGCAAACATTAGCTCAACAATGAAACCCTTCACTAGTATTATTTCAATAAAACTTTTTCACCCCTTGAAGGGCTCTATATTTTTAGAATGCTTAGGCTTCCCGTGTCATGGTTGGGATGTTGTGAACAAGCATATGCATAGTTGCAAGGGTCTGGATAAACCTGCCAAGCAAGCTAGAATGCTAACAGGAGGGTTTGAATTGAAATGCTCCTTTCACGCCCAGGAGACTTATCAGCTAGAGCCCTAAGCTGACCTTTTCCAGAGAAAGGTGGTCAAGAAGAGCCCTCTGTTAATGTCAGAAGAGTTGGTGAAAGGCATAATATAGTAAAGAGTAGACAGACAGATTTTGGTTTGGGGTAGATGCTCGAGCAGGTCCAGGGAGTTCCTCAAGTCCTGATCCGCCTTGCCTGTCAGGTCTCCTCCACATGACCTTGTCATGGGTGGGATCTCCCGTGCTGGCTCCCGGCAAGCAATCTTCAGAATATCATTGATGATAATCTAGTATCTGTAAGTTGCTTTCAATAGTATATTAAATATTGATGTCTATCAAGTAATCTGTTTATATGTTAGAAGGAACATTAAAGCTCTTGGGAAAAGATTATATTTGTACCTGAATTCTCCCTTACTTTAATTGGCTTTGTCTTCAAAAGAATTAGCCCTATTTGATTACTTATAGCATTTCAAACTACTTGAAATGTTATCCTACAAAACTAGTTAAACATTAGGCTTTGTTGAAAATGATAAATCAAACCAATTTTCCTGTAATTTTACATATATTACTCTGGGAGGAACTAGAAAATGAGACTATCCAGTCACACTTCTACATTTCATTTTCTGGTGTTTTCATTGATGTTTTAATTCTCAGCATTCTCTTCTAGCATTTAAATACTCCAGAGTGAAACTGAATCTGTGAATTACAGTAGTCTGCAACTATACTGAAACTCCTCTGAAGAACTGTAGCATTTCAAATGGAATTGAAATAAAAATTAATTTTAGAGGCAGTCATGTTTCAGTAGAATACACAGGGCAAGAGCTTGATAAATGTTCAATGGGTTCTTCAGTAATACCTAATTCTCTCAGGTTTCAGTTCAGTTCAGTTCAGTTCAGTCCAGTCACTCAGTCATGTCTGACTTTTTGTGACCCCATGAATCGCAGCAATCCAGGCCTTCCTGTTCATCGCCATCTCCTGGAGTTCACTCAGACTCACGTCCATTGAGTTCGTGATGCCATCCAGCCATCTCATCCTCGGTCATCCCCTTCTCCTCCTGTCCCCAATCCCTCCCAGCATCAGAGTCTTTTCCAATGAGTCACCTCTTCTCATGAGGTGGCCAAAGTACTGGAGTTTCAGCTTTAGCATCATTCCTTCCAAAGAACACCCAGGGCTGATCTCCTTCAGAATGGACTGGTTGGATCTCCTTGCAGTCCAAGGGACTCTCAAGAGTCTTCTCCAA
>SJYT01016351.1:51111-63658 GCA_006410635.1 Cephalophus harveyi | reverse complement strand
TTTTGAACTGTGGTGTTGGAGAAGACTCTTGAGAGTCCCTTGGATTGCAAGGAGATCCAACCAGTCCATTCTGAAGGAGATCAGCCCTGGGAGTTCTTTGGAAGGAATGATGCTAAAGCTGAAACTCCATTGCTTTGGCCACCTCATGTGAAGAGTTGACTCATTGGAAAAGACTCTGATGCTGGGAAGGATTGGGGTGGGAGGAGAAGGGGACGACCGAGGATGAGATGGCTGGATGGCATCACGGACTCGATGAACGTGAGTCTGGGTGAACTCCGGGAGATGGTGATGGACAGGGAGGCCTGGCGTGCTGTGATTCATGGGGTCGCAAAGAGTCAGACACGACTGAGCGACTGAACTGAACTGAACTCAGTCATTATGAAGCACCTTGAAACTGCAGAGCAGGGCTCATCACTTGTTTTGCACAGGACGTGTCATTCATTCACACAAGCACACTGTAGAGTTAGTAAAGTAAGGCAGAAAACGTGTATATTGAGAACGTAGAGAGGCTACAGCTCTGAGTGTTCTTACTTGTCTTGAAGATCCCAGGGGAGCCCCCAAGATGATAGCTTACAGTGGACAATGTAGGATTCATGATTTCTCAAGAAGATTTTAGCTTTGGGGCCCAGGACCAGGCTTGATCACTCAAGAACTTTTTTGTACCACAGTTTTACTGAAGTATATAAAGGGGCAGATGCAGCCATGAAATTAAAAGACGCTTACTCCTTGGAAGGAAAGTTATGACCAAACTAGATAGTGTATTGAAAAGCAGAGACATTACTTTGCCAACAAAGGTCCGTCTAGTCAAGGCTATGGTTTTTCCAGTGGTCATGTATGGATATTGAGAGTTGGAGTATGAAGAAAGCTGAGTGCCAAAGAATTGATGATTTTGAGATGTGGTGTTGGAGAAGACTCTTGAGAGTCCCTTGGACAGCAAGGAGATCCAACCAGTCCATTCTAAAGGAGATCAGTTCTGGGTGTTCTTTGGAAGGAATGATGCTAAAGCCGAGACTCCAGTACTTTGGCCACCTCATTGACTCATTGGAAAAGACTCTGATGCTGGGAGGGGTTGGGGGCAGGAGGTAAAGGGGATGACATAGGATCAGATGGCTGGATAGCATCACTGACTTGATGGACATGACTTTGAGTGAACTCCGGGAGTTGGTAATGGACAGGGAGGCCTGGCGTGATCATTCCATGGGGTCGCAAAGAGTCAGACACGACTGAGAGACTGAATTGAACTGAACTGAAAAAGAGAGAGAGGAAGCTTCTGACATAGACATCAGAAGGGGGATGGAGAGTGCCCCTTCTCTATTCTAAGCATAGAAGTTATGTACTTTAAAAATTGGTTATTACAATAAATCAGAAGAATGTCTCAAGGTTGTAAAGATCTTACCAGACCCACCCCTACAATTTACATTTTAAGATGTCGGGATTAGGACTAACAGTAGAAAGATCTTACAAGGTCCATTCCCATAATATAAATTCCAAGATAACAGAATTAGCCAGAAAGTTTTCAAGAAGTAGAAACTTTCCTCGAGCAGGGTACACTGTTATTATATAATCCTTAGTACAGAGTTGAAACTCAGTTGTTTGCTGTGCAATCATCAATTCTGGGCTTAAAGAAGACAAGAAATGTAGAGAATGTACAGGAAAGAAAAAAAAAAGACATTTGTCCTTTCCTCCTCCTTGAAAACTCCAGACCCCTCTCTCCTCCTCAGGGACACTGTACTTATTATCAACCTACCTAGGAATTGACTCTCTCAGTTCTTGTACTGTTGAAGCCTAGCTTGAGAATTTTGAGCATTATTTTGCTAGCATGTAAAATATGAGTAATTGTGTGGTAGTTTGAACATTCTTTGGCATTTCCCTTCTTTGGTATTGGAATGAAAACTGACCTTTCCCAGTCTTGTGACCACTGCTGAGTTTTCCAAATTTGCTGGCATATTGCATGAAGCACGTTAGCAGCATCACCTTTTAAGATTTGAAATAGCTCAGTTGGAATTCCATCACCTCCACTAGATTTATTTGTAGTGATGCTACTTAAGTCCCTCTTGATTTTGCAGTCTAAGTTGTCTGGTTCTAGGTGAGTGATTATACCATCATGGTTATCTGGATCATTAAGATATTTTTTTATATAATTCTATGTATTCTTGCCACCTCTTCTTAATATCTACTTCTTCTTGTAGGTCCATTCCATTTATGCCCTATATTGTGTCCATTTTTGTATGAAATATTCCTTGGTATCTCTAAAGATATTACATGCACAGGAAATTAAAAGAAAGCCAGAGTAGCAATACTTATATCAGACAAAATACACTTTAAACAAAGATTGCATTAAGAGATAAAGAAGGACATTGTATTATGATAAACTGCTCAATCCAGCAAGATTATATAATATTTGTATATATCTATACATATAACATAAAAGTATCGAAATTAATAAAAGCAAATATTAATAAACATAAAAGGAAATATTGATAGTAACACAATACCAGCTCAGTTGTGTCCAACTCTTTGCGACCCCATGGACTGTAGCCCCAGGTTCCTCTGTCTATGGGATTTTCCAGGCAAGAGTGCTGGAATCGATTGCCATTTCCTTCTCCAGAGGATCTTCCCAAACCAGGGATCGAACCCAAGTCTCCTGCATTGCAGGCAAACGCTTTACCATCTAAGCCACCAGGGAAGCCTATACATATAACAGAGAAGTACCTAAATTAATAAAAGCAAATATTAATAAACATAAAAGGAAAAATTGACAGTAATGCAATACCAGTAAGAAACCTCAGTATGCTACTTATTTGTTGATGTTCTTCAGTCACTAAGTCATATTAGACTCTTTGCTACCCCATGAATGGCAGCCCACCAGGCTTCCCTGTCATTCACCATCTCCAGGAGTCTGCTCAAACTCTTGTCTATTGAATCAGTGATGCAATCCTACCATCTAGCCCTCTGTTGACCTCTTCTCTGCTTGCCCTCAGTCTTTCCCAACATCAGGGTCTTGTCCAATGAGTCAGCTCTTCACATCATGTGGCCATACTGTTGGAACTTCAGCTTCAGCACCAGTCCTCCCAATGAATATTCAGGATTGCTTTCCTTTATGATTGACAGGAATTTACTCCATTGGACAAATAATCCAGACAGAAAGGCAATAAATGCTAGCTTTAAATGACTTAATTGAAATATAGATGATAGATAGAACATTTAATCTCTTGGATGAATACACATTCTTTACAAATGTACTAGAGCATGTTAGGTCACCAAATAAGTCTCAGTAAAATTAAGAATCAAGCATCTTCTGTGACCACAATGATATATAACTAGAAATTAGCAAGAAAAAAACTGAAAAAAAAAAATGGAGGCTACATAATATGCTAGAAAATAGCCAGTGGGTCACTAAAGAAATAAGGAAGAAATACAAATATATATGGAAGCCAATGAAAATGCAGACAATGTTCCAAAATTTATTGGCCACATCAAAAGCAGCTCTAAGATAGTAGTATATAACAATACAGTCCTTACCTGAGGAAACAAATAATCTTCAACTAAACAACACAGATACTTTAAATGGAGTACAAAATAAAAAGAAACTAAGCCCAAACTTAATAGAAGGAAGGAATAATGAAGACTGCAGAGAATGTAAATTTGTTAATAGAAACTAAAGGAAGCAGAAAAAGATCCATGAAAGTAAGATTTGATTTTTGGAATACATAAAATTGATAAACCTTTAGCCAGATTAATCAAGAAAAAAGAGAAACTGAAAGTCACTCAGTTTGACTCTTTGCGACCATACAGTATACTCAGTATACAGTCCATACAGTCATACCCAAGCCAGAATACTAGAATAAGTAGCCTTTCCCTTCTCTAGGGGGTGGTCCCAACCCAGGAATTGAACTGGTGTCTCCTGTATTGCAGGCAGTTTTTTTTTTTTTTTAACCAACTGAGCTATTAGGAAAGCCCAAGAAAAAAGAGGGAGGGACCAAACAGATAAAATCAGAAATGTAAAGAAGAAAATTGGCAACTGGTATCACAGAAATACAAAAGATATAAAATATATAAACTATAAAAATCTCCCAAAGTAAAAGTCCAGGAACGGATGGCTTCACTAGGGAATTTTACCAAATATTTAAAGAAGAGTTAATATGTATCCTCAAATTATTATTCCAAAAATTTGAAGAGGAAAGAACACTTGTACAAGGGTAGCATCACTCTATTAACAAAACAAGACTAAGACATAGAAGAAGAAAAAAAAATACAGGCTGATATTCTGGATGAAGATAGATGCAAATATCCTCAACAAAATATTAATAAACTGAATTCAACATATCATTAAAAGGACAAAATATCATGATCAATTCAGGTTATTTCAGTAATGCAACGATAGATCAGTACCAACAAAATCAATGTGATACACCACACTTAAAGAAGCATAGGATAAAATCCATATTATCATCTCAATAGATACCAAAAAGAAAATTGTTGATAAAATTCAACATCCATTTATGACATACCTCTCAACAAATTTATTATAGAGAAAATGTGTGTATGTCTGTGTGTTTCTGTCTGTGTATGTGCGTGCTCAGTCACTCAGTTTTGTCTGACTTTTTGTAACTGCATGGACTGCAGCCTGTCAGGCTCCTCTATCCATTGAATTTTCCAGGTAAGTATAACTCAACATAATAGGACCAGATATTGCAAATGTACAACCACATTGTACTCAATAGTGAAAAGCTGAAAGCAGTTGCTTTAAGATCACAAATAATATAAAGATGTTCATTCTCACCACTTAAATTCAGCATAGTATTGGAAGTCTAGTCAAAGCAATCAGGTGAGAAAATAGAGATAAAAAATATCCAAATTGAAAAAGTATAAGTAAAACTGTCGCTGTGGTTACATAACATAGTACCATACATAAAATATCATAAAGATGCCACCAAAAAACAGGTAGAACTAATAAATGATTTCAGTGAAATTGTGGGAGGAAAATTAATATGTAAACTAAGTTATATTTCTATACAGTAATAACAGACTCTCAAAAAGAGAATTTAAGAATACAGTCTCATTTACAATTGCATGAAAAAGCATAAAACAAATAAGAATAAAGCTAACCAAGAAGGTAAAGGAACTAGACTCAGAAAATTTCTGTATGGGAAAGAAAGAAAGCATAAAGAAACAAATGAAAAGATAAACTGTGATGATGGATTGGAAAAATTAATATTACTAAAGTAACTATACTCCCTAAGGTAATCCTCAGATTCAATGCAATCTCTATTAAAATACCGAGGTACTTTTTTCACAGTATTGGAACCCAAATCCTAAAATTTGCATAGAATACAAAGGGTGATGAATGGCCTAAGCAAATTTAAAGAACAAAGCTAGAGCTATCACACTCTCCAACTTCAAACTATACTACAAAGCTATAATAATCACAACAGCAGGGTTCTTACACAAAGGGACACAGAAAGATCAGTGGAACAGAAGTGAGATCTTAGAAATAAGCCGACACATATACAGTCAATCCACAGCAAAGGAGGCAAGAATATACAATGGGAAAAGGACAGCTTCTTCAATAAATGGTGTAGGGAAAACTGGACAGCTCTATGTAAAAGTGAAACTGGGCCACTTTCTCACACCATATACAAAATTAAACTCAAAATGGATTAAAATCTGAAGTGTAATACATGAAACCATGAAACTTCTAGAGGAAAACATAAGCAAAATGTTCTTTGACATTGGTCTCTGGAATGTATACATATATATATATATGCTATGTCTCATGGAGCAAGGGAGATAAAAGCAAAAATAAGTAAATGGGATCTAATCTTCTGAGCTGGTCAGGGGCAGAAACCAGAGGACCCCATACCCGAGGGGTGGCGGCCAAGAGGAGCTACCCCACGTCTAAGTGTAATACATGAAACCATGAAACTTCTAGAGGAAAACATAAGCAAAATGTTCTTTGACATTGGTCTCTGGAATGTATACATATATATATATATGCTATGTCTCATGGAGCAAGGGAGATAAAAGCAAAAATAAGTAAATGGGATCTAATCTTCTGAGCTGGTCAGGGGCAGAAACCAGAGGACCCCATACCCGAGGGGTGGCGGCCAAGAGGAGCTACCCCACGTCCAAGGTCAGGGGCAGCAGCCGAGAGTTCCAGTCTGTGACAGCACAGGAACAGCCAAGAAGAGCTACCATGAGTCTGAGGTCAGGGGCAGTGGCTGAGAGGAGCAACCCCACATCCAAGGAGTGATGGCTTCAGGGGCACAGGAGGGACTAAAGGATCTACTCCATATTCAAGGTCAGGAGGGGCGGCGGTGAGGAGATAGCCCTCATCCAAGGTAAGGAGCAGTGGCTGCTCTTTGCTGGCTCAGCCGTGAAGAGATACCCCACGTCCAAGGTAAGAGAAACCCAAGTAAGACGGTAGCTCTTGCAAGAGGGCATCAGAGGGCAGACACACTGAAACCATAATCACAGAAGATTAGTCAATCTAATCACACTAGGACTACAGCCTTGTCTAACTCAATGAAACTAAGCCATGCCCTGTGGGGCCACCCAAGATGGGCGGGTCATGGTGAAGAGGTCCTACAGAATGTGGTCCACTGGAGAAGGGAATGACAAACCACTTCAGTATTCTTGCCTTGAGAACCCCATGAACAGTATGAAAAGGCAAAATGATAGGATATTGAAAGAGGAACTCCCCAGGTCAGTATGTGCCTGATATGCTACTGGAGATCAGTGGAGAAATAACTCCAGAAAGAATGAAGGGATGGAGCCAAAGCAAAAACAATACCCAGCTGTGGTTGTGACTGGTGATAGAAGCAAGGTCCGATGCTGTAAAGAGCAATATTGCATAGGAACCTGGAATGTTAGGTCCATGAATCAAGGCAAACTGGAAGCAGTCAAACAGGAGATGGCAAGGGTGAACATCAACACTCTAGAAATCAGTGAACTAAAAGGGACTGGAAAGGGAGAATTTAACTCAGATGACCATTATATCTACTACTGAGGGCAGGAATCCCTTAGAAGAAATGGAGTAGCCATCATGGTCAAAAATAGAGGACGAAATGCAGTACTTGGGTGCAATCTCAAAAATGACAGAATGATTTCTGTTCATTTCCAAGGCAAACCATTCAATATCACAGGTATCCAAGTCTATGCCCCAACCAGTAACTCTGAAGAAGCTGAAGTTGAACGGTTCTATGAAAACCTACAAGACCTTTTAGAACTAACACCCAAAAAAAGATGTCCTTTTCATTATAGGGAACTGGAATGCAAAAGTAGGAAGTCAAGAAACACCTGGAGTAACAGGCAAATTTGGCCTTGGAATATGGAAAGAAGAAGGGCAAAAGCTAATAGAGTTCTGCCAAGATAACACACTGGTCATAGCAAACACCCTCTTCAAACAACACAAGAGAAGACTCTACACATGGACACCACCAGATGGTCAACACCGAAATCAGATTGATTATATTCTTTGCGGCCAAAGATGGAGAAGCTCTATATAGTCAGCAAAAACAAGACTGGGAGATGACTGTGGCTCAGATCATGAGCTCCTTATTGTCAAATTCAGACTTAAACTGAAGAAAGTAATGAAAACCACTAGACCATTCATGTATGACCTAAATCAAATCCCTTATGATTATACGGTAGAAGTGAGAAATAGAATTAAAAGACTAGATCTGATAGATAGAGTACCTGAAGAACTATGGACTGAGGTTCGTGACATTGTACAGGAGAAAGGGATCAAGATCATCCCCATGGAAAATAAATATTAAAAAGCAAAATAGCTGTCTGGGGAAGCCTTACAAATAGCTGTGAAAAGAAGAGAGGCATAAAGCAAAGGAGAAAAGGAAAGATATAATAAGCATCTGAATGTAGTGCCCAAAGAATCGCAAGGAGAGATAAGAAAGCCCTCCACAGCGATCAGTGCAAAGAAATAGAGGAAAACAACAGGATGGGAAAGACTAGAGATCTCTTCAAGAAAATTAGAGATACCAAGGGAACATTTCATACAAAGATGGGCTCAATAAATGGCAGAAATGGTATGGACCTAACAGAAGAAGAAGATATTAAGAAGAGGTGGCAGGAATACACAGAAGAACTGTACAAAAAAGATCTTAACGACCCAGATAATCACGATGGTGTGATCACTCACCTAGAGCCAGACATCCTGGAATGTGAAGTCAAGTGGGCCTTAAAAAGTATCACTATGAACAAAGCTAGTGGAGGTGATGGAATTCCAGTTGAGCTGTTTCAAATCCTGAAAGATGATGCTGTGAAAGTGCTTCACTCAATCTGCCAGCAAATTTGGAAAACTCAGCAGTGGCCACAGGACTGGAAAAGGTCAGTTTTCACTCCAATTCCAAAGAAAGGCAATGCCAAAGAATGCTCAAACTACCGCACAATTGCACTCATCTCACATGCTATAGAAACACAAGCTGGAATCAAGATTGCCGGGAGAAATATCAATAACCTCAGATATGCAGATGACACCACCCTTATGGCAGAAAATGAGGAGGAGCTAAAAAGCCTCTTGATGAAAGTGAAAGAGGAGAGTGAAAAAGTTGGCTTAGGCTCAACACTCAGAAAATGAAGATCATGGCATCCGGTCCCATCACTTCATGTGAAATAGACGGGGAAACAGTGGAAACAGTGTCAGGGTTTAGTTTTTTGGGCCCCAAAATGACTGCAGATGGTGATTGCAGCCATGAAATTAAAAGATGCTTACTCCTTGGAAGAAAAGTTTTGACCAACTTAAATAGCATATTGAAAAGCAGAGACATTACTTTGCCAACAAAGGTCCGTCTAGTCAAGGCTATGATTTTTCCAGTGGTCATGTATGGATATGAGAGTTGGACTGTGAAGAAAGATTATCAGCAAAGAATTGATGCTTTTGAACTGTGGTGTTGGAGAAGACTCTTGAGAGTCCCTTGGACTGCAAAGAGATCCACCCAGTCTGTTCTAAAGGAGATCAGCCTTGGGTGAGGAATGGAAGGAATTCCTTTGGAAGGAATGATGCTAAAGCTGAAACTCTAGTACTTTGGCCACCTCATGCGAAGGGTTGACTCATTGGGAAAGACTCTGATCCTGGGAGGGATTGGAGGCAGGAGGAAAGAGGACAACAGAGGATGAGATTGATGGACGTGAGTTTAAGTGAACTCCAGGAATTCGTGATGGACTAGGGGGCTTGCAGTGTTGCGATTCATGGGGTCCTAAAGAGTTGGACACGACTGAGTGAATGAACTGAACTGAATCAAATTAAAAATTTCTTTGAAGTTGATTATCAAATTTAAGTAAATCTATCATCCCTTGTTATCACTTTATTTCATAACCTCTTCTCCTTTCCTATGGTCTTTGATTCATATTCTTCCATCTGGTTTGTGTCAAAAGCTACCTAGGGGATCACACTGGCCACAAATTCCCATTCTATAATCTGCTTCCATCTGGCACTGGAGTGACATTTATCAAATGCATAATTAAATATGCTCTTTGCTTACATAAAGTCTCAAATGACTCTCAGGTTTGAATATAGCCCTAATTTTTTAGCTTGGCTGACCAGTTGTCAATTACCTGATGTCGATCTAGTGTTTAAACCTGATTTTTAAGCATGTGTTTTCTTGATTGCATATTTTTATTTTGGCATTCCAAGTATAGCAAAGTATATGCAGTTTCCAATGTGGCTTTCTCTTACCTGTCCAGTGTTTAATCTTAGTGTTGCAGTATTCTGGTTGCACTTCTTAGTGTTCTAGTTGCAATACTCTCTCATCCTGACAAACTCCAACTTGTCCTGTACACTCCACTAAAGCAGTATCCTAGTGTGTTGAATTGTGGCCTCCTGAAAGATATATCTAAGTCTTAAAACCTGATACCTATGAATGGGACTTTATTTGGAAAAAAGGGACTTTGCAGATATGATAAAATTCTCAGAATGAGAGCTTATTGAATTAGGCCCTAAATCCAATGACTGATGTCCTTGTGAGAAAGAGAAGTGGAGACACAGAAAAATCCAGGAGGAGCCACGTGGAGAATGAAGCAGAGATTGGGATTGTGCTTCTATAAGCCAAGGAACATCTGGAGTCACTGAGAGTTAGCGAGGAAAGGAAGGACTATACCTTGGAGTTTCCAGAGGGAGCACCATCCTGCTGTCACAGACTGTGAAGCTGAGGGCTGCAGAACTGTGAAAAAACAAATTCTGTTATTTCAATCCATCCAGTTTCTATTACAACAGCCCTAGGAAACAAACACAGGCAGTTCCTTAGGAAATCTGTGTTTGGGAAGCAGTATCTAATTACAGCTGCACATGCGGACTTTGGTCTTGGGCAGACCTTTGTCGGAAGCTTATCTTTGTAAGAATAACTGTGACTTGAGGCTAAAAAACTAACCCCTCTGAGCTCATATTTTTAAAATCAACTATAAATTGGGGTTATGATGTTTACCTTACAAGATCGTAGTTAGGAATTAAATGAGACAGTCATGAGAAATCCTTGCAAGATGTAGTAGCTCAATAAATATAAACTGTGATGTTATTCTTCTTTTAAAACTGTGATCCTTAAGAGGGACCAGTTTCATGGAAGACAATTTTTCCATTGACTGGAGGAGGGGATGTTTTCCAGGGATTAAAGCATATTATATTTATTATGCATACTATTTCTATCATTATTACATCAGGTCTACCTCATATCATCAGATATTAGATCCCAGAGATTGGGGATCTTTGTTCTAAAACTCCTTTGTTGCTCGTCAGCCACTAAGTCATGTCCGACTCTTTGTAATCCCATGGACTGTAACATAGACAGGCTCCTCTGTCATCCACTATGTCCCAGGGATGCTCAATTTCACATTCATTGACTCACTGATGCTATCTAATCATCTCATCCTCTGCCATTCCCTTTTCCTTTTGCTTTCAGTCTTTCTCAGCATCGGGGTCTTTCCAGAGAGTCAGCTCTTTGCTTCAAGTGGCCAAACTACTGGAGCATCAGTCCAATGAATATTAAGGGCTAATTTCCGTTGGGGTTGTACTGGTTTGATCTCCTTGCAGCCCAAGGGACTCTCAAGAATCTTCTCTAGCACCACAGTTCAAAAGCATCAGTCCTTTGCCACTCAATTTTCTTTAGGGTCCAACTCTCTTATCCATTACATGACTACTGGAAACATCATAGCTTTGACTATACAGAAACTTTGTGATGTCTTTGCTTTTTGATATGCTTCTAGGTTAGTGATTGTTTCCTTCCAAGAAGCAAGCATCTTTTAATTTTTTGTCTCCACTTAAATCACTGTCACCAGTGATTTTGGAGTGCAAAAAAAAAATGAAATCTGTCACTGCTTTCACTTTTCTCCCTTCCATTTGCCATGAAGTGATGATATCATATCTTAGTATTTTAAATGTTGAGTTTCAAGCAAGCTTTTTCACTCTCCTCTTTCACACTTATCAAGAGGTTCTTTATTTCCTCTTCACTTTCTGACATTAGAGTGGTATCATCTGCATATCTGAGGTTGTTATTTCTGCCTGAAATCTTAACTCCAACTTGTGATTCATCCAGTACCACATTTAATATGATGCACTCTGCAGAGAAGTTAAATAATCAGGGTGACACAATACAGTCTCGTGGTACTCCTTTCCAAAAATTGAAGCAGTCCATTGTTCCTTATCTGGTTCTCTTTCTTCTTGACTCATACAGGTTTCTCAGGAGACAGGTAAGGTGGTCTGGTATTCCTATCTCTTTAAGAACTTTCCTCATTTTGTTGTGATCCACATAGTCAAAGGATTTAGCATAGTCAATGGAGTAGAAGCAAATGTTTTTATGGAACTCCTTTGCTTTCTCCATGATCTAACAAAGGTTGGCAATATTTTTTTTTTAATTTTTAACCATTTATCATTTATTTATTATTATTAATACTATTATTTTACTTTACAATATTGTATTGGTTTTGCCATACATCAACATGAATCCACCACGGGTGTACACGTGTTCCCCATCCTCAAAGGCCCCTCCAACCTCCCTCCCCATATCATCCCTCTGGGTCATCCCAGTGTACCAGCCCCAAGCATCCTGTATCCTGCATTGAACCTGGACAGGTGATTTGTTTCTTATATGATATTATACATGTTTCAATGCCATTCTCCCAAATCATCCCACCCTCTCCCTCTCCCATAGAGTCCAAAAGACTGTTCTATACATCTGTGTCTCTTTTGCTCTCTCGCATACAGGGTTATCGTTACCGTCTTTCTAAATTTCATATATATGCGTTAGTATACTGTATTGGTGTTTTTCTTTCTGGTTTACTTCATTATGTATAATGGGTTCTGGTTTCATCCACATCATTAGAACTGATTCAAATGTATTCTTTTTAATGGCTGATATTCCATTGTGTATATGTACCACAGCTTTCTTATCCATTCATCTGCTGATGGACATCTAAGTTGTTTCCATGTCATGGCTATTATAAACAGTGCTGTGATGAACATTGGGGTACATGTGTCTCTTTCAATTCTGGTTTCCTTGGTGTGTATGCCCAGCAGTGGGATTGCTGGGTCATAAGGCAG
>SJYT01016351.1:0-41508 GCA_006410635.1 Cephalophus harveyi | reverse complement strand
TGAAACTAATACAACATTATAAAATAAAATAAATTTTAAGTAAAGATTACATTTAAAGTTGTGATACAGGACTGCTGCTGCTGCTGCTGCTAAGTCTCTTCAGTCGTGTTCGACTCTGTGCGACCCCATGGGCGGCAGCCCACCAGGCTCCCCCGTCCCTGGGATTCTCCAGGCAAGAACACTAGAGCGGGTTGCCATTTCCTTCTCCAGTGCATGAAAGTGAAAAGTGAAAGTGAAGTCGTAGGGAAACATAATCTCTTTGATATAGGGCCCCACATTTTAGACCTCGCCCTATAGAACTAGTTGGGAAAAACTTCAAGAAAGCTAGCTAACATGTATATATGCCCCCAGCCCCACCAACACACACACACCCCCTTCTTCAGATAGAGTGAAATTCTTTTGTAAAACATCCATACATGACTACTGGAAAAACCACAGCCTTGACTAGTAAGGCATTAAATGCAAACTTTTAAATGTTTTGCCTATAATTTTCATTAATTACTGTCTCCAAGACAAAAGGCTGCTAAGAAAATTAAAACATAAAAGTATGCTTTTTTTTTTTTTGCCTTGTATTTATTGAGCAAGAAAAAGAAATGGAACAGTAAGAGATACACTAAGGAAAAGTTCCCTGTTTATAATAAAGGTATTATTTTCAATGTGATTCTTTGTTCCTTGTGGGCCAGCCCTTTCCTTGAACACAGGATAAGCACAGTCTACATCTGGTCCCATCACTTCATGGGAAATAGATGGGGAAACAGTGGAAACAGTGTCAGACTTTATTTTTGGGGGGGGCTCCAAAATCACTGCAGATGGTGACTGCAGCCATGAAATTCAAAGACGTTTACTCCTTGGAAGAAAAGTTATGACCAACCTAGATAGCATATTCAAAAGCAGAGACATTACTTTGCCAACAAAGGTCCATCTAGTCAAGGCTATGGTTTTTCCAGTGGTCATGTATGGATGTGAGCTGTCTCTTATACACATCTAGATGTGTATAAGAGACAGCTTATATGCAGAGTACATCATGAGAAATGCTGGGCTGGAAGAAGCACAAGCTGGAATCATAAAAAAAAAAAAAGAAAAAAGTCACACACAAATATATATATATATATATATATATGTGAAATTTGCTTTAAAAAATAAGGTCTTTTTTTGCAAAGTAATAGTAGGTTATAAAAATGAAAATTAAAGAAGTAATAGAGGACTTAGAATTTAAAAAAAAATAGAAAAAAAAAAAGAATGATCGTACAGATAGTAAAACTATATCTAGGACTTTCTCTGGTGTTGTGGGCAGTGTGGGGTCAGTTCATTTTCGAATAGTTCCTTGGTCCCGCTTATATTTCTCAAGATCTATAGGCCCCTTCCTATGTAGTCGGTACTAACTATAGGGTTTTAATCTATTGCACCTGTCATTTCCAAGATGGTTCCCTCTGTTTTAGCTTCTTCTGTTTGCTGCTCTCCTCAGTGTCTGATTTCTACCCTGACACAAGGAGGCAGTGGTAGACACATTTTTAGGCTCACTTGTTCAGTCGTGCCATGGGGAGGGAGGGGCACTGCAAACAAATAACACTGGCATGTACTCACAGTGTCTCAGCCACACTGGGCCTTCCCCTGCTCATGGCGCGTGTGCCCTCCCTGCCCACACTGCTCAGGCTCTAGGTTGCTCCGCCAGGAACCGTCTGAGGCTGGCCCTGGGCTGCCTGCATCTCTCAGGTCTATCCCACTCAGGTTCAAGCACTTGGGTAGTCCTCAGAAGTGCAGACTCCTTTGGGCCTGCATTTTGTGCCCTTCCCAGGTCCGAGCAGCTCAGGTGATGAGGTGTTTGGCGAGCGTGGTTGTTGCAATTTATCACCTCCCCTGTCCCTGCTGCTTGGTTTTCTGGGTGTACAACCGGCTCACATTCTCAGGTGAATGTTGACCATCCAGACCCCAAGAAGTCTTAGTTAGCAAAGAAGCCTGCTTGCAGTTTGGCACATAATGTCTCTCCAGGGCTGCGATTGCCCCCTTCCAGCTCTGGCTGCCTGTCATCAGAGGGGGAGGGTCTGCAGCCGAGTACCTCTGTTCAGTCCTTTGTTCCGTGCGTGGGCATGGTGGTGTCTTATGTTAGGACTTTTCGTGTGGTAGCTATCGCACAGTCTGGTTTGCTAGCCCAAGTTAGTTCACTCAGATTTCCCTTGGGGCATTCAGGCCCGGTCCTTACTCTAAGCAATGCAGCCCGAGCCTCCCTGCCCAGCCCCTGCTTGCTAGTGGCAGGTAAGGTGTCTGCACTGCTTCTCCACTGGGGGAGTTATCGTTGGGCTCATAATCTGTTATGTTTCCCTCTGTTGTTCCAAGACTCACCACAGACTCAGCAGTGAGAATGCTTCCTGGTGTTTGGAAACTTCTCTCTTTTAAAGACTCCCTTCCTGGGACGGATCTCCATCCCTACCTCTTTTGTCTCTTTTTTTTTTTTTTTTTGTCTTTTATATTTTTTCCTACTTCCTTTAGAAGACAATGGGCTGCTTTTCTGGGTGCCAGATATCCTCTGCTGGCAATCAGAAGTTATTTTGTGGAATTTACTCAGAATTTAAATGTTCTTTTGATGAATTTGTGTGGGAGAAAGTGATCTCCCTGTCCGATTCCTCCGCCATCTTAGTACCACCTCCAAGGTTGGCAATTTTATCTCTGGTTCCTTCACCTCTTCAAACCCAAGTTGTACATCTGAATGTTCTTGATTCATGCACTGTTGAAGCCTAAATTGAAGGATTTTGAGCATAACCTCACTAGCATTAAAAAAAAAAAAAAAAAGCACAATTTTGTATAGTAGCTTGAATTTTCTTTGGCACTGCCCTTCTTTGGGATTGGAATGAAAACTGACATTTTCCAGTCTGGTGGTCAGTGCTGAGTTTTCCAAATTTACTGGAATAATGTTAGGGCTTTAAATAGTTCAACTGGAGTTCCATCACCTCCACTAGCTTTGTTCATAATAATGCTTCCTAAAGCCCACTTTACTTCACAGTCCAGGATGTCCAGCTCTAGGCGAGTGACCAAATCATTGTGGTATTCCAGATCATTAAGACTTTTCTTGTGTAGTTCTTCTGTGTAGCTTCATCTTCTAAAATCCCTACCCTTGGTGAATATTAAGTTCTCCCTTTTTCCTCTGTTCCCACATCACCTTTTACCAACCCCTATTATGAGATTCTATAATCTCTTTTCTTTTATCTAAGATATGTTTATAAATCTTCCCCTCAGCTATCTATCAAACTCATTAAAAGCAGAACTATGTCTTATTTGTTCTTATCTTCTCAGAGTGTACAAAGCCAAGTAACTGGTATGTAGGCAGCATGACTGAATTGAGGGACTATGGCACCATGATAGGAATAGGAGATGCAAACCCGATTCAGTATTCCTTCTTGGAAAATTCCACAGACAGAGAAGCCTACAGTAAGAGAGCAGGCTACAATCAATTGGGGTTGCAAAAAGTTGAACAAGGGCCTGGGAAAACTATGAAAAGGTGAGATGATGCTGCAGGGCTTATGAAAAAGCTCTTGCAATTTACACAGAGTCAGCAATTGACACACATAACTCCATTTATTATTTTTTATTTCATATTGTAATATAACTGATTTACAATGCTGTGTTATTTCCAGGTTTACAGAAAAGTGATTCAGTCATATATATATACAAAATGTCCCAATTATTTTCCATTATAGGTTATTACACAATATCAAATATAGTTGCCTGTTCTGTACAATAGGTCCTTGTACATTGTATAGCCATGTCATACATATAGTAGTGTGTATATACTAATTTCAAACTCCTTATTTGCCCCACCCTCTTCCACTTCTCCCTTTATTATCCATAAGTTTGCTTTCTATGTCTGTGCATGTAACTACATTTATTATTGAACTAATTTATTTTCAATTTTAAGATCACAGAATCTTAAGTTAATATAGGGCTATATGTTCATGATTTTGCTCAAGATAACCAACAAGAACCTACTTTGTAGGAGGGAATTCTACTCAATATTCTGTGATATCATATACAAGAAAAGAATTTAAAAAAAGAATGAACATGTGTATATGTATAACTGAATACTTTGCTGGTATTCAGTTATACTTCTGTATCTTCAAAATCTAGAAGGTGCTTGTATTCAAAATAGGCAACAATGAGTATGTTCATCTTGAATGAACAAATGAATAAAACTTCATTGTTTATAGGCAATATAATTTGCAATATCCAGATATACTGAAATGTTTATGGTACATATTTGAAAATTTGGGGTCAGAATACACAATTCCTAGCATCAAGTTTTGTGCTTGTACATTGAAAGGCAAATACTCTTTGGGGTAATACTCAGTAAACGTTGTTGTTCAGGTGCTAAGTCATGTCCGACTCTTTGAGACCCCATAAGCAGCAGCACACCAGGCTTCCTGTCCTTCACTATCTTCTGGAGTTTGCTCACCTCATGCCCATTAACTCAGTGATGCCAGCCAAACTTCTCATCCTCTATAACCCTCTTCATTTGCCCTCAGTCTTTCCCAGCATCAGGGTCTTTTTCCAATGAGTCAGCTCTTCACATCAGGTGGCCAAAGTATTGGAGCTTCAGTTTCAGCACCTGTCCTTCCAGTGAATATTCAGAGTAAATAGCCAGTATCAGTACTAATTCTCAGAGGGAGTTGTATACTCTGCAACAAAGTAATCATTCATCACTTTCTATTCATCAGCCTACTGAAACTTGGAACACAGAGTAATATTAAAGCCCAAATCTCTTGTGATGGACTAGACTGCTCGCTCCCTAGGAGGTTGCTTTTCCACTTAAACCATAATTCATATGCTTTGCTTTTTCAGTTTAGACTTCATGAAATGTCAAATATTTTTATCATCAGTTGCATAATATAGACAATTTATGAATGGCAGTGTGTATCATAATCTTTTCCATAAGGCTAGTCCCGCTGATGGGAGAATTCTGTCATGAAACTGTGATGAAATCTAATCATGTCCCTCCTTCCATAATCCATCTTCCATCATATCAAGAATGACTATTGGGAGATTGCCAACTGGACTGCTGTCCTCTTTCACTCAGACTCTGTCAAGAACTTTATTTACCTTGGAGATGGAAAGTATCTTTTCTCCTGCCTAGGGCTTCTATGTATAATTTTGACAGTCTTTACTTTATCAAAGAAATTGTGTCAATTTGAAAAACTACAGCCCTTCTTACTCTGGTTGAATATCAAATTTTACATAGAGAAGAATTTCTTTAATGCCACATTGAAAATATTTTGAACTCAAATTAGTGAAGATTTACACTTTTGAAAGGCCATTGATGTTATAATTATCACCGTGGCATTTTTTTCAGAAGAATGAAGTTTGAATCTTCACTTGACACTATTGTCTTAAGCTACTAACAGGTATGAATACATTCCTTATGTATGTCAGGCTATATAGATATAGATGTATAGTTACACACATGCACATACACACACACAATCCCAACATGCATAATGTTATGCCAGGAAGCACAAAGATGAGCATCTATGAGGGTGATATATCTCATCAAACAACAGACCCAATGTAATTAAGGATTTGATGGATCCTTTCCAAATAGAAGCACACATCCCTTTATATACTAGAGCACTCACTGTCTTTGTATTTGGCTTTCCCCCCTGCTTTTTAAGCATTCTGTGTGCAGCTAGGGCTCTATGTTCTAGTTGCATATTAGAAATACATGCACATTATAAATATCTGAGAGAACTTTTCTAAAAGTTTGAGAATTGGGTCCTGACCTAGTCCAATTAAATCAGAATGTCCAAGGATGAGACACAGGCATGAGTACTTTTAAAATCTCCCTAGGTCATCCTGCTGCTACTGCTGCTCCTAATTCACTTCAGTCGTGTCCGACTCTGTGCGACCCCATAGACAGCAGCCCACTAGGCTCCTCTGTCCCTGGAACTCTCCAGGCAAGAATACTGGAGTGGGTTGCCATTTCCTTCTCCAACGCATGAAAGTGAAAAGTGAAAGGGAAGTCTCTCAGTCGTGCTGACTCTTAGCAACACCATGGACTGCAGCCTACCAGGCTCCTCTGTCCATGGGATTTTCCAGGCAAGAGTATTGGAGTGGAGTGCTATTGCCTTCTCCGTAGGTCATCCTATGGTGCTTTAAAGCCACGTTCAAACTGTTTTAACTTGCACTCACATTAGGGGTCTCAAGTGCTCAGTTTAAAGCACTTGAGTCCTTAGAGAGGTAGGCTCAAAGCATATGTGTGCTAAGTCTGACTCTTTGTGACTCTATGGGCTGTAGTTCGCCAGGCTCCCTTGTCTACAGGATTCTCCAGGCAAGAATACTGGAGTAAGGTGCCATTTCCTTCTCCAATGGATCTTCCCAACCCAGGGAAAAAGCTACATCTCTTATGTGTCCCAGTGTCAGGCATGTTCTTTACCATTAGCATCACCTGGGGAACCCCCAGAAATGCATTCAAAACATCATAACACGGCCTTCCACTGTCAGCAGGCTACCAAAATGGTTATAGATGGTGTTCTTTCACTTCAGTCCCCTCCTTGTTCACTATTGTAAACTCCCCCTGCCCCCTCGCCCAAGGCATAGTTTCCAAACAACTACAAAATGCCAATTTAACTGAAAGATCAAATCAAAGTAAGACCAGAGTGAACAGATGAGCCATATACTATGTCCAGAACAGCCTCTAACTTGAAATGCATAAACAGACAGACATGACCAAAGGGAGAAAAACAGCACAGAAAAAATATTCTAGGCAGACAGAATCCTTTTCTCAATTTCAGCTTCTCTTATTTCAGTCTACTCAGGTTGTCAGGGCTGTCCTTGTGTTGTTTCCTGTATTGCTGCACATTTTCACTGATGTTTCTGCTTAATTAGTTGCTCTTCTCCCAGAATTTGAACTAAAAGTAAAGTTACTAGGAAAAATCTTATCTATCCAGAAGCAGTTAATGTGGAAAGTCTTTATGTGATCAAATCAAGCCTTTCTCCTGAGCTATCAATCAGAATTCCCAGGCCACAGCACTCCACAAAAGTTAACTCAGGGGCTGGGAGCCATCTCTCAGGCCCACAAGATCTGGTGACCTCAAGAAAAAGTATTTCGGCCGGTCTTTCCTATTTAAAATTCACTACTTGTGCTGACTAAGGTAGACATTGCAGTTGTGGTCTAACCTCTATTTGTTTCAGTTGGTTCATTCACTCCCTACAGGGCCATCTTGTAAACTGGCAGTTATAAGTAATAACAGAGAGCCTTTCAAGTTTGGCAGATATGATTAGTAAGTAACAGGCTGACATATCACCTGCAGTAAAACAATCTTTCAGCTGTCCTCTTGAGATTGAAAAAAAAAAAAAAAAAACCTCTCCACTTTTATCAGCTCCCCCTAGTAAGTTCTGAAATCTCAGCTTCTTTTTCACCATAAGCCTTGACCCTTGGTTTGATTTAATTTCATGACAGCCTCTATTTTCTGTTCTATTGAAAGTTTAAACTATTTAGAAGGAAGTGGAGTGAGCTGGCTTACCTACTGATTTCACTTTGGTAGATAAATTCACTGGCTGATGGAAAACATAATCCACCAGGATGGAAAGAGCCCCTGATGAGCAGCCTTTGAACAGGCTAGCAATTGAAGGTTAGTTTGGATTACAGCCTTCAGATTCAACAATCCAGATAAAAACCCATCCATTCATCATTGACTAAACAAACAGTGGTTTTATAGAATTATTGTAATTTTAAAGTTCAATCCACTCTATCAACTTGTCTATTTAAATTTAAAATATACTTATGTTTTTGCATTTATCTTATTTAATTCTATTTTGTTTATGGCATCAAAGACAAATGATGTAGATTTTAATCTGGTTTTTCACATAGTCCACTTCCTGCATGTCTGGCACTAGTAACTTATTTTCTGGGCTATTAATCAAATAAATTTAAATTGATGAGGGCCTTTGGTTTGGGGATCAGTTCAGTTGCTCAGTTGTGTCTGACTCTTTGCGACCCCATGGACTGATCACACCAGGCCCCCCTGTCCATCACCAACTCCAAGAGTTCATCCAAACCCATTGAGTTGGTGATGCCATCCAACCATCTCATCCTCTGTCATCCCCTTCTCCTGCCCTCAATCTTTCCCAGCATCAGGGTCTTTTCCAATGAGTCAGCTCTTCGCATCAGGTGGCCAAAGTACGGGAGCTTCAGCTTCACATCATCCTACCAACGAACACCCAGGACTGATCTCCTTTAGGATGGACTGATTGGATCTCCTTGCAGTCCAAGCGACTCTCAAGAGTCTTCTCCAACATTACAGTTCAAAAGCATCAATTCTTTGGTGCTCAGCTTTCTTCACAGTCTAACTCTCACATCCATACATGACCACTGGAAAAACCATAGCCTTGAGTAGACAGACCTTTGTTGGCAAAGTAATGTCTCTGCCTTTTAATATGTTATCTAGGTTGGTCATAACTTTCCTTCCAAGGAGTAAGTGTCTGTTAATTTCATGGCTGCAATCACTATCTGCAGTGATTTTGGAGCCCAGAAAAATAGTCAGCCACTGTTTCCACTGTTTCCCCATCTATTTGCTATGAAGTGATGGGACCGGATGCCATGATCTTAGTTTGGTTTGGGGATATTGTAATTCAAACCTTTCTTTTGAGTGGCTGTTGGTAGTGACTCTGTGTGTGTGTGTGTGTGTGTGTGATGACTATGGGCATATTTCTGGCATTAAATTCAGGAAGATGTTCTCTTTAATAATCTTCCAGAAAAATCAATTTAATTTTCATATAATTGGATTATAGTAGCTTTTGAAAGCAATATGGATTAAAAAGAAAGGTTCAAAATTTAACCTATTATTAAAAAAGAGCTATAATACATTATTACATCTATAATATTGTTAGAGGCTCTTAATCCAGTGATTATTCATCTGCTAAACCAAGAATATTATAATTTTTTAAGAATCATTATGACTTATCATTTTAATGGTAATTTAAATATTTCAGAAATGAGATGGGTCAAATGTCAGGACTCTTCTATTGTTGCTAGAATGGTTATTCACTGTGAAGTTTATATAATGAACAATTAGTAAGCTATGCAGTGGATGCTGCCTCTGCTGTACAACTGGGATTGCTTTTCCATTTCCCTTTATCCCTCTAGACATGAGGCCACTATGGAATAATGACAAATGACTCATTGCTGTTAAAATGGAAAGAACCCAAATCCATCTCAGCTGTGTGCCTCTCTCCTTGTTTTATTTTATATATAACCTCATACCTTCAGTTATTGCCTGTTTAGATAAAAACCTCATCTCTGTGGTCATCTTTATCCCCTTAAGTAGCCCATTCCCAACTCTTGGAACCACAATGGAGAGTAGAAGAACAATGCCAATATTAGGAGCCAGGCATAGATGTTGCTTACAATAAAGAAGGGATCCTGAAGTTCTTAGGAAAACTGTTATGTTTCTCAAGATTATTTCAGTATCAAAGATTTCTCTTGCTAGGTGTTGAATTCTCCCAAGGGTGTTCTTTGCTTCATTTGGTTCAGATTCTGGAGGTCACTTGAACATTGGCCTCGGTTGGTAGAGGAAAGGAATGTCAGCATTTCTAGAACCAAGATCAAGTATATCTAAACCATGCATGACCAGTGATAAAATGTATCAGCTTTGGTGAAGCTTGACATGAGAATAAGAAACAATGTCTTCTAGGCATTTTCTTGCAGCAGTAGCTGGTTAAAAGCTAAAGTTGGAGACAAGGATTTTTTTTTTTTTTTTGTAATGGACAGTTAATGTTCTGTCCCTTTCCTCCCAGCGAACAAATTTTCCCCTTCTTTTGGGGAACTGTATTTTCTTCCACTTCGACTAATTATTTTATTTCATTCTTTTGGTCATAGACATAGGGTTTCCCTGGTGGCTCAGATGGTAAAAAGTCCACCTGCAATTCAAGAGATTCAAGTTTGATCGCTGGGTCAGAAAGATCCCCTGGAGAAAGAATGGCTAACTACTCCAGTATTCTTGCCTGGAGAATCCCATGGACTGTAGCTTCTGTCCATGGGGTCACAAAGAGTCAGACATGACTAAGCAACTGACATTTGCATTTCTCTTTCACTTTGGTCACAGAAATAGTAGCATAACCCAAGCTGGAGTACTTAGAATACTTGTTTATTTTTTACTTTATAGCTTATGGTATCATAACAACAACAACAACAAAAGTTGCCAAGACCAGTGTCAAGTATCTTTCCCCTGTGTTTTCCTCCAGGAGTTTTATGGTTTTAGGTCTTACATTTAAGCCTTCAATCTGATTCAATTAATTTTTTTGTGGTTGGTTTCAGATAGGGTTTAGTTTGACTCTTTTACATGTGAATATCCAACTTCCCCGATGGAATAGATTGAAGAGACTGTCTTTTCTCCAATGAGGATTCTTAGTTTCCTTATCAAATATTAACTGACCATATGTGTATAGGTATATTTCTGGGCCCTTGATTCTATTCCATTGGTCTATGTAACTGTTTTTATGCCAGTGTCATTTTGTTTTGATTACTAAAGCTTTGTAGTATAGCTTGAAATAACAAAGTATGATGCCACCAGCTTTGTTCTTTCTCAGGATGGATTTGGTTATTCAAGGTCTTTTTTAGTATCCATGGTTAAAAGCTAAAGTTGGAGACAAGTATCCATGATGGATGTTTAATACATCATAGTAAATGACCATTATCACCAAAACAAATACACTCAAACTCAGTGTTTCGTTCTAAGTATTTTTCCTTAGCAGTAAAAATATGTTTATTTTATGAAAACAAATTTTGATTAAAACTTTTAGAGACTTTGCAAATATAAAGTGTACTTTTTGTTAACAAAAGTAATTTGGGAAATACATGAAGTAAGGGGTTATATAATTTAGTTGTCACTGTTTTTACCTTATTTATCTAAAGACTAAAAAAATAAAAATACAGTATTCTGCTTTCTTTCAGAAATAGTTTCTTACTTAGAAAGAAAAAAATAATATCTCAAAATAGATGTTCATTTTCTGATTCCAGAAGCAGTTACTATTATCATAATCTAGACTATCTGAAATAGTGAATGGCGCATCCTATTCTCCAGTCTTTCTCCAGACTTTCTACAAAGTCACCTGGGGAGATGTACTTTACAACCTCATCAGAGTCCTGAAATTTCACTGTGATTGGTATTATTGATGATATTTTTAGCATCTCTATGTCACTTGTGGTTTGTTCCTCTGAGAGATTTTCTTTCATCATACTGATTGGGACTGAGACTTTGAAGGCATCAATAAAGATCAGATTATAGAACAGAAGAATTGCAACTTGACAGGGTTAATTATGTAAACAGGAAAAAAAATATGAGACTGTTGTTCAAGGCATGAATCCTCTTGGGAAATTTGATCTGGAGGGGGTAGGGGGGGAAAGCAGCATAAGCATGCTGCTGGCAAATGTCAGACTGAGAGGAGGCCCAGATATCTGCTGAATTTGACAGAAGTGAAGCTCTGACTATGTGTATTTGGAGGTTTTGGGGATATCCCAGAGTGACTTTCAGGGACATGGTTGTAGGAAAAATGAGCTTTGGGTAGACATGGACCCCAGACAAGAAATTTCATCCCTAGAAGAACTGTGCTTAGTGCCAGAATCTGAATAATGTATTAGGACCTAGGTGCTGGTCAAGAAGCTGGCAATGCCTTGGGATTGTAGAAAGGGCCCTGCCACAGGGAACTTAGTCAATCCTGACTGAAATGAGACTCTTAAGCTCAAAGAAGATGCTGGATTGTTTCCAACTACAACTGAAAATGAGTTAAAATAATATCACTGATTACCAAGGACTTTCTAGAATCTTTAGTGTGGTTCTAAGTTCTCTACATGTATTAACTCATTCAAATTTCACAGCAAACCTATGAGATAGGTTCTATTTTTGTCTACAATTTCAGTTTCAGTTTAGTCGCTCAGTCGTGTCCGACTCTTTGCGACCCCATGAATCGCAGCACGCCAGGCTTCCCTGTCCATCACCATCTCTCAGAGTTCACTCAGACTCACGTCCATTGAGTCCGTGATGCCATCCAGCCATCTCATCATCGGTCGTCCCCTTCTCCTCTTGCCCACAATCCCTCCCAGCATCAGAGTCTTTTCCAATGAGTCAACTCTTCTCATGAGGTGGCCAAAGTACTGGAGTTTCAGCTTTAGCATCATTCCTTCCAAAGAAATCCCAGGGTTGATCTCCTTCAGAATGGACTGGTTGGATCTCCTTGCAGTCCAAGGGACTCTCAAGAGTCTTCTCCAACACCACAGTTCAAAAGCATCAATTCTTCGGTGCTCAGCCTTCTTCACAGTCCAACTCTCACATCCATACATGACTACTGGAAAAACCATAGCCTTAACTAGACGGACCTTAGTCGGCAAAGTAATGTCTCTGCTTTTGAATATGCTGTCTAGGTTGGTCATAACTTTTCTTCCAAGGAGTAAGCATCTTCTAATTTCATGGCTGCAGTCACCATCTGCAGTGATTTCGGAGCCCCCCAAAATAAAGTCTGACACTGTTTCCACTGTTTCCCCATCTATTTCCCATGAAGTGATGGGACTGGATGCCATGATCTTCATTTTCTGAATGTTGTGCTTTAAGCCAACTTTTTCACTCTCCTCTTTCACTTTCATCAAGAGGCTTTTTAGCTCCTCTTCACTTTCTGCCATAAGGGTGGTGTCATCTGCATATCTGAGGTTATTGATATTTCTCCCATCCCGACAATCTTGATTCCAGCTTGTTTCTTCCAGCCCAGCGTTTCTCATGATGTACTCTGCATATAAGTTAAATAAGCAGGGTGACAATATATAGCCTTGATGTACTCCTTTTCCTATTTGGAACCAGTCTGTTGTTCCATGTCCGGTTCTAACTGTTGCTTCATGACCTGCATACAGGTTTCTCAAGAGGCAGGTCAAGTGGTCTGGTTTTCCCATCTCTTTCAGAATTTTCCACAGTTTATTGTGATCCACACAGTCAAAGGCTTTGGCATAGTCAATAAAGCAGAAATAGATGTTTTTCTGGAACTCTCTTGTTTTTTCCGTGATCCAGCAGATGTTGGCAATTTGATCTCTGGTTCCTCTGCAATTTACAGAGATAGAAATCAAGACTTAGAAACATGCACACAGACATATAGCTGTTAAGTGGTGGAGCCCAGGTTGTAACCAGGAGATAGTTTCAGAGTCTGTGGTCATCACCTGTTTGCCACTGACTACAGTCTACATAACATATCAATGTCAAGCACTGTCTCAGGTGGAATTTCTGAGAAGCAAATCCTGAGATGGAGTTTATTATGCAAGGCCTTTATTAGGAGTGCCCTTAGGATCAACATCTTAGGGAGAGGTAAGCAGGATTCGGCAAAGGAAGAAGTCAACCCATCAGAAGCTCTGGAAATAAATGATCTGAGAATAGTCCTAAGTGAACTGAAATGGTCTATACTGCCTTGGGAAGGGAAAGATCTTGGGCAAGACTGATCTCTATAGCTGAGGCATTTATGAAGGAGCTGACAGTGGTCCTTAGAGTTGGGAAACTTCCTTGGTGGAGTGGGGGTCTGATATGAGTATTACATCTCTTTGCTCATTACAAGTATATTAATATTTTCTGAAAGTATATAGAAAATATTAAGGTTTATTCTTCTACTAGAGTGAACTTAAATCCCAGTTGCTCTTCACAATTCTGACTTGCACTTGCATTTCTCAGTTAATTATTAATAGCTTCCCCTTTTACTATTGAAAGTATCTTGGTCAGATGTAAATTATTTTGTTTTCCTGATGCTCTTATACTTCTCCTTGTTCCTCTACTAATAATCTGTTATTAGTTTCTAGAAGAAAAAGTATTTTTATAGAAATAAAAGTCATGCTTTGTTTATAAAATCAAGCAAAAGTGAAAGAAATCTCAGGTTTGCTATGCTTTATCTGTTATAAACAAGCTAGTTGAAAGAAAAATTGAAAGTTTGGAAATCACAATTAAATATATTTTCTTATACTAATAGTCATGGTATAGTACTACCCCTTATGAGGATGAATTTTCTTGTTTTGTACAAAATATAATGTAAAGATGACTCTGGAATTCCTTAAGACTGGGTAACTAAGTAGAAAAGTTCTGTTGTGACATTTACATACCATGCTTGTTTTAAAACTGGAAAAATGAAATATCTTCAGATCTTCTTACACTGTATTCAAATAAAGTAATGTTGATATGAACACATGACTTTTACTATGACATCACACCCACCCCCAAGGGCATGTCCCTTATTTTAAAACCAAATTATCTTTCTCAGATTCTCTCAATTATGTTCGTAAATTTTAAGGTAGTATCTTCTATGACTTAAGAATCGAGCCCCTGCTTGTACCTCTGCTATGGTCTCCTGATTAAATTCCATCTCTCAAAAATCATTAGAAATGGGAGCCTTGTTTTCAGAGGCCAGTCAGCACTGCCCTTGTGGTGACTGTTTCACCAATGATACTCTCTGCAGTGAAAAGAACTCCTCTGTATTATGGTTCTTGATACCTACTGACCACACTTAAGACTGTAGATTTGCCCCTCTCCCTCACTCAGGGCTGGGCTCAGATGTCACACTGATTTTGCTCTGAGCTTCTTCAAGACAGTCCTGCTCCTTGCACACTTTGCTCATAATAGATCACATCTAATTACCAGGTTGAAGCTGGGATTCTCAGGAGCTAAAGATGAGCCAACAAAACCATCTCTGTTCTCTTGTCTTTCTCAGGTTTGGTCTAGGCATCTGTGAACAAAATATCAAAACAATATCTGCCCAATATGTATATTTCATTAAACAGAAGCCTGGAGGATCATTGACCCATTAGATTATCAAATGTTAAAATAATATTTTCAAAAAGTTAAATGGATAAGTCTTTTAGTGGGCACAAGTTAAAGATTGAGAGATGTATTTAACTTATTAATGATACAGAATGATAAAGTTGATTACGTACACAAAAAAAGTGATTGAGGGAATAAGAATACTATAACTGGGAGAGGAAACTGGTTATTGCTCTACTGGGCAATGCAATGGTAACCTTAGTGTTATTTTATCTCTTCTAATAGACTGAGATCATTTTCATCTCTCCTAGACAAAAACAATTTGCAATTTATCCATTTTGTACAAGACAACATTTTGAATAAGACAACAATTTTTCAGAATCTGAGCCCTAATAGTAAATAATAATTCAAATGTGAATTCAAATTCACATTTCCAAAATGAAGTCACATTCCCATACAACACTCAGGGAATCAGATACTTCTAAGGTGAACTTGCTGCATAATGCAGGGCATGGATTTGGAGAGTTTGTTGTAATATTGTTGTTACATTTTCAAGTTTTGGACATGCAGATATACCATATTTTCTGAAAATAACAATTGCACATGGGATTCTGGTTCCTTCTTTAGGCTGAACTAGTCTCCACACATACAAGTAAGACATTCAGAAATAGGGTTTGCATTTAGGAAAATTCCTCATAGTTTAGCTTAATTGTGTTTCTTTGGTCAAATCCAACACACTCTTGGTAAGTTTTTGTTCTTTTTTCTTTATCCTTTTGTTGCAAATATGACTTTTTACACAAACTTTCTTATATCTGTTGGGAAACACCATTGTGTATAAAAATTATCAAATAAAAATACATGCATAACATCAAATACTATATAATTAGAAAAGGCAATGCCAAACAATGCTCAAACTACAATAGAATTGTGCTCATTTCATATACTAGCAAGGTATTTCCTAAAACCCTTCGAGCTAAGCTTCAACAGTTCATGAACCAAGAACCTCGAGATGTACAACCAGGATTTAGAAAAGGCAGAGGAACCAGAGATCAAATTGTCAACATCCATTGGATCACAGAGAAAGCAAGAGAATTTCAGAAAAACATTGACTTATGCTTCATTAACTATGTTGAGGCCTTTGACAGTGTGAATAACAACAAACTGTGGAGAACTTTTAAAGAAATGGTAACACCAGAACTCCTTACTTACTTTCTGAGAAATCTGTATGCTCGTCAAGAAGCAACACCTAGAATCAGACATGGAACAATGGACTGGCTCAAATTGGGAAAGGAGTACCACAAGACTGCATATTGTCACCCTGCTTATTTAATTTATATATCATGCTAAATGTTGGGTTGGATGAATCACAAGCTGGAATCAAGATTGTAGGGAGAACTATCAACAACCTCAGATATGCAAACGACACCACCCTAATGTCAGAAAGTGAACAGGACTAAAGAGGCTTTTGATGAATGTGAAAGAGGAGGGTGGAAATAGCTTGCTTGAAACTCACCATTTAAAAAATTAAGATTGTGGTATCTGGTCCCATAAATTCATGGCAAATAGATGGGGAAAAATAGAAAATAGTGGCAGATTTTATCTTCTGGAGCTCCAAAATTACTGCAGAGGAGACTGCAGCCATATGATTAAGCCTCTTGCTCCTTGGAAGAAAAGGTATGATACATATAGACAGCATATTAAAAAGCAGAGATATCATATTGCTGACATGTCTGTATAATCAAAGCTATCATTTTTCCAGTAGTCATGTATGGATGTGAGAAATGGACCATAAAGAAAGCTGAGAGCCAAAGAATTGGTGTTTTTGAATTGTGATGTTTGAGAATACTCTTTACAGTCTCTTAGACTGTGAAATTAAAAGACTCCTTGGAAGGAAAGTTATGACCAACCTAGATAGCATATTAAAAAGCAGAGAGATTACTTTGCCAACAAAGGTCCATCTAGTCAAGGCTATGGTTTTTCCAGTGGTCATGTATGGATGTGAGAGTTGGACTGTGAAGAAGGCTGAGCACCGAAGAATTGATGCTTTTGAACTGTGGTATTGAAGACTCTTGAGAGTCCCTTGGACTGCAAGGAAATCCAACCAGTCCATTCTAAAGGAGATCAGTCCTGGGTGTTTATTGGAAGGACTGATGCTGAAGATGAAACTCCAGTACTTTGGCCACCTCATGTGAAGAATTGACTCACTGGAAAAGACTCTCATGCTGGGAGGGATTGGGGACAGGAGGAGAAGGGGAAGACAGAGGGTAAGATGGCTGGATGGCATTACCGACTCAATGGACGTAAGTTTGGGTGAACTCCGGGAGTTGGTGATGGACAGGGAGGCCTGGCGTGCTGCGATTCATGGGATCGCAAAGAGTTGGACACGACTGAGTGACTGAACTGAACTGAGACAGTAAGGAGATCAAACCTGTTAATCCCAAAGGAAATATACCCTGAATATTTATTGGAAGGACTAATGCTGAAGCTGAAGCTCCAATACTTTGGTCTTCTGATGCAAAGAGCCAATTCACTAGAAAAGACTAATGATGAGAAAGATTGAGGGCAAGAGGAGAAGGGGACGACAGAGGATAAGATGGTTGGATGGCATCACTGACTCGATGAATATGAATTTTTTCAAATTCTGGGAGATAAGGAATGACAATTGAGCCTGGCATGCTGCAGCCCATGGGGTCACAAAGAGCCAGACATGACATAGTGACTGAACAACAACAACAACAGAAATTTATAATACTAACGATGAAAATAGTCTTTAATTTGATCATGTCTGTCATTAACTTCTTGTAAATCATTTTGAAAAAATAAAGTTATTTAGATGGACAGGGAGACCTGGTGTGCTGCGATTCATGGGGTCACAAAGAGTCGGACATGACTGAGTGACTGAACTGAACTGAACTGAAAGAATAAGAAAATTAAATAAATAAAAAATCAGCTGCTTAATCAGTGATTATGACATTGACATTGCACTCTCACAAACCTGGATTTGCATTCTAGTTTTAGTTTATTAATTATGTGACCTTAAACAATATACTTAAACTAGGGTTTATTTCCTTATCTTAATATGGATATGGGTAACCAAGAGTTGTGGCCTGAATTATATCCCATCAAAAACACATATGTTAAGGTCCTAACTTTGGTACTTCAGAGTGTGACCATTTTTGGAAATAAGGTCTTTAAAGAGGTTTCATTAAAATTTGGTTATTATTGTGGGCCCTGATTCAGTAAAACCAGTGTCCTTATAAGAAAATCTGGATTCAAGTATGGACAGAGAGAAGATGGTGTACAAGGAGAAGAGGTGGTCTATAAGTGGATCCTAAAGTAGATCCTTTCCTCACAGCCTTTAGAAGGAACCAACTCTGCAGAGAGCTTGATCTCAGATTTCTAGCCTCCAGAATCATATTAAACAACAGCAACAACAACAACTCTGTTGTTTAAGGTACACAGGCTATGATATTTAGTTATGGTGGCCCTAGCAATACAACTGGCTTCCCAGGTGACTCAATGGTAAAAAAGACACATGTAATGCAGGAAATGTGGGTTTGATACCTGGGTCAGGAAGATCCTCTGGAGGATGAAATGGCAATTCACTCCAGTATTCTTGCCTGGAGAATACCATAGATAGAGGAGCCTGGTGGATTACAGTCTATGGGGTCGTAAAGAGTCAGATATGACTTAACAACTTAACATGCACAGGCATGCAGCCAATACACTGAGGCTGATATTCTAATAACAGTGATTTATTGAAATATATTTCATGGGCTGTAGAATATTTTGGCAATCATGAGCAGAAGTTGCTCATGTTGAAAATTTGGAAATGGTTTCTCCAGTGAAGAAACTTTTACTAAACCCTAAGCTATCTTCTTCATTAATCCACATTTGTGGAAACATGTCTTTTCAAAGAGTATTATCTTGGAATAGGGTTGAGGTGGCAGAGGAGTAAGATATGGAAATCACCTTCTCGCCCCAAAATACATTAATGGCAGAACTTCAGAACCTCAGAAGAGAACTGCAGCAACAGGTGCTTGGAAGGCAAAAAAGAGAGACTTCACCACAGAGATAGCTGCCCACCAACACTTTCCAGGCAACAGGAGGTCTGCACACCCACTGCCCCAGTGGGGTCTGAATGCTGAGGCTCTAGCTTTGGAAATCTGACACCAGAGAGAGGGCTGGGGTTGACTGCCATGAAGATACTCAGGTGGGACTCGAACAATACAGCTGAGGGATTCCAGGGAAAAGTTTAAGCCTGCAAGAGGGGCAAGAGATCATTGGCATGAAGACCTTCTAATTCCACATGCTTGTAGACCACAGAACCAGACTTCATGAGTGTCATAGGTGGGATGAGGCAGCTGTGGTCTGTGACCCCAGAGGTGAGCATGCCTGTGAACCTGCCACCTCCAAGGCTGGCACAATTGCCAGAGGTAGGGGGNGGCATGAAGACCTTCTAATTCCACATGCTTGTAGACCACAGAACCAGACTTCATGAGTGTCATAGGTGGGATGAGGCAGCTGTGGTCTGTGACCCCAGAGGTGAGCATGCCTGTGAACCTGCCACCTCCAAGGCTGGCACAATTGCCAGAGGTAGGGGGATGGGATGTGTCTTGGGTCTGTTACCACAGAGGTGAGAGTCATGATCACTGCAACAGCTGCCAAGGTATGAGCCGGTCACTATCCACAACTTTCTTGGAACCTATGCAGTTTGCCTTTTCCAAGCAATCCATAACCCAACTTCCCTGGGACAGTACATGACCCCTCCCTCCGCCCAGACAGTAGTGACATCTGACAGGTCTCTACAGCCTCAAGCACTCCATGAGCATCCCACTGTGGCTTTCATACCCCTACCATCCCCAAGCCTAACTGAGCAAGTGAGCCCTAATAAGCCTCAGCCTTCACCACTCTTATTTGGATGGGGAACAGATGCTTGAGGTGGCCTACAAAAGGGCAAAAACCAAAATGGAACACCAGAGGCTGTGTGACTAAAGAAGGGAATTCACTCCTGCAGCAGCAGGTGCAGCAAATTAAATTCCTACAAATAGCTTGTGGACTTTGGGGGTGATTGTGGAATTTGGAAGCAAGAACAAGCTAGAGTAGGGTCAGATCTGAGTGAGAGCTGACCACATAATGCCCACAACAGGTCCAGAGACCTACTTCATAGACTTTTCTGAGTAGGCAGATTAGTTGGAGTTCACTGACACTGAGAACAACTGATAGCACAACGCGTTCTTCTTACTACCTCTCTTTCTCTCTCTCTCTCTCTATGTGCACACACACACACAGACACACACACAGCATGTATATGTGTGTATGTATTTTTTTTCTTTTCCATTTTGTTCTGTTGTTCCTTTATATTAATCCTTTAATTTTTATTTTTTACTTACTTTCTACTTTTTAATACTTTTCTTTTTAAATAAATTATTTTATTTTTTGCTATTTCTACAATACTTTGTCATTATATTACATTTTTTCCATGCTTGTAGTTTTGTATTATTCTTACTCTAGCTTTTAGAGTTTGTTTTCATTTATGGGCTTGTTTTTTGCTCTGATTGCTCTCTTCCTTTTTAGTTCCTCTCTTTATTCTTTCTTTCTGTGAGTGTGTTCATGGCTTTCTTTGTGTGTTCCTGTCTGATTAATGCTGCTGTTCCCATTTGTCTTGGGGTCTTTTCCATCTGTTCTTTTTTTGCCATTATTTATATATTTATTTAAAATTTTCCATTTCTTCTTCTTTTTTTTTTTTTTTTCTTTTTTGTGGGCTTGTTTTTTGCTCTGATTGCTCTCTTCCTTTTTAGTTCCTCTCTTTATTCTTTCTTTCTGTGAGTGTGTTCGTGGCTTTCTTTGTGTGTTCCTGTCTGATTAATGCTGCTATTCCCATTTGTCTTGGGGTCTTTTCCATCTGGTTTTTTTTTTTTTTTTGCCATTATTTATATATTTATTTAAAATTTTCCATTTCTTCTTCTTTTTTTTTTTCTTTTCTTTTCCCTTCTGTGCTATGTGGCTTGTGGAGTCTTGGTACTCCATCAATGGTTGGACCCAAATTCCTAGGAGGGAGACCTGAGACCAGGACACTGGACCACTAGAGAACTCCTGACCTCATGGAATACTAACAGGCAAGAAACGTCCAAAGGCCTCTATCTCAAAACTAAGACCTGACCCTACTCAAATGCAGGCAAACTCCAGTGCCACAAGCCACATGCCTCATGTCTCATGCCAAACAACTAGCAACAAAGGAACACAACTTACACATTCACAGACAATTTGCCCAAAGTCATACTAAGATCACAAATATACCATAGCACAACATTGGGCACAACTATGCCTTTTAGAAGAACAAGATCCAACTCCATGCAACAAAGAATAGGAACCAGTCATCCCCTACCAGGAAAAAGGCACTGGTCTAACACCACCACCAGAGACAGATTCCATAAATAAGAGAAATGCTGACTTTACAACCTGCAGAAGAGAGTCCTCAAGCACAGTCCAGTTTAGTCGTGTCCAACTCTTTGCAACCCCATGGAATGCAGCATGTCGGGCTTCTTTTTCCATCACCAACTCCTGGAGCTTGCTCACACTCATGTCTATCAAGTCAGTGATGCCAACCAACCATTTCATCCTCTGTCATCCCCTATCCCTGCCCTCAGTCTTTCCCAGTATCAGGGTTTTTTTCCAGTGAGTCAGTTCTTTACATCAGGTGGCCAAAGTACTGGAGCTTCAGCTTCAGTCCTTCAATTAAACCAAATGAAAACACATAGAAACATGCAACAGATGAAGGACCATGGTCAAAACTCACCAAACCAAGAGAATGAAGAGGAAATGGGAAGACTACCAGAAAAAGAATTCAGAGTAATGACAGTAAAGATTATTCAAAACCACAGAAATAAATTGGAGGCATAGACAGATAAATAGATGGAGGCATGGAAATCCTTGAAAGCATGTATCACAACAAACTGTGGGAAATTCTTAAAGAGATAGAAGTACCAGAACACCTTAACTGCTTCCTGAGAAGCCTGTATGCAAGTTAAGAAACAAGAGTTAGAACCAGACATGAAACAACAGATTGATTCAAAATTGGGAAAGAAGTATGTCAAAGCTGTATATTGTCACCCTGCTTATTTGACTTATATTCATAATACATTATGTAAAATGCCAGGCTGAATAAAGCAGAAGCTGGAATCAAGATTGCTGAGAGAAATATCGATACCTCAGATATGAAGGTGACACCACCCTTATAGCAAAAAGTGAAGAGGAACAACTAGACCATTAAGGTATGACCTAAATCAACTCCCTTACTATTATACAGTGGAAGTGACAAATAAGTTCAAGGGAATATACTTGATAGAGAAAGTGCAGCATTGTACAGGAAGTGGTGATCAAAACCATCCCCCAGAAAAAGAAATGCACAAAGGAAAAAAATGGTTGTCTCAGGAGGCCTTAAAATCACTGAGAAAAGAAAAGTGAAAGGCAAAGGAGAAAAGGAAAGATATATACATCTGAATGCAGAGTTTGAAAGAATAGCAAGACTAGCAAAGAAAGCCTTCCTAAATGATCAATGCAAAGAAATAGAGGAAAGCAATAGAAAAGGAAATACTAGGAATCCCTTCAAGAAAATTAGGGCTACCAAGGGAATATTTCATTCAAAGATGGGCACAATAAAGGACAGAAACAGTAGACCTAAGAGAAGCAGAAGACAGTAAGAGGTGGCAAGGATACACAGAAGGACTAAACAAAAAATATATTAATGACCTAGATAACCATGATGGTGTGATCACTCACCTAGAGCCAGACATCCTGGAGTGTGAAGTCAAGTGAGTCTTAGGAAGTATCACTATGAACAGATCTCCTCTATCCATGGAATTCTCCAGGCAAGAATGCCAGAGTAAGAATTAAATGTAAAATCAAGATCTTGAGATTTTCAGAAACTTTAATCAATAAGTAAATAGAAATACCATTTTAGTTATTGTTACTGAGTAGTGCTGCTACGAACATTTTGTACATCTCTGGGTAGGAGTTCTGACTTCCCTGGTAGCTTAGATGGTAAAGAATCTGCCTGTAGTGCAGGAGACCAGGGTTTGATCCCTGGGTTGGGAAGATCCCCTGGAGAAGGGAATGGCAATCCATCCACTCCAATATTCTTGCTTGGAGAATTCCATGGACAGAGGAGCCTGGTGGGCTACACTTCATCTAGAAAATACATTTAAGAAGAAATTTCTGTGTCACAGGGTACGTGATAATGCCAAATATTTTACTGAATAGTCTTTTCTTTCTCCTGGTGACCTGCAAACACCATCATTATTATACACAATGTACAGGTCTAAGTTCCCAATTATGTTTTATTTTTATTTATTTACCTTTAGGTCAACATTCTCACTGTCTTATTACTAAGAAGACCACTCCATTTCTCTTTTGCAGGGTTGTATTTTATCACTAAATCTTTGTTCTTTACATAAATTTTTTAATGTATTTGTCAAGTTCCCCCCAAACCATGCTGAAATAATGTTTTTAATTGAGTTGAATCTATAGATCAGTATGAATCACTATGGTTTTACCAGTAGTCATGTATGGTTGTGAGAGTTGGACTATAAAGGAAGCTGAGCACCAACAAATTGATGCTCTTGGACTGTGGTGTTGGAGAAGACTCTTGAGAGTCCCTTGGACTGCAAAGAGATCAAACCAGTCAATCCTAAAGGAAATCAATCATGAATATTCATTGGAAGGACTGATGCTGAAGCTGAAACTCCAATACTTNACCAGTAGTCATGTATGGTTGTGAGAGTTGGACTATAAAGGAAGCTGAGCACCAACAAATTGATGCTCTTGGACTGTGGTGTTGGAGAAGACTCTTGAGAGTCCCTTGGACTGCAAAGAGATCAAACCAGTCAATCCTAAAGGAAATCAATCATGAATATTCATTGGAAGGACTGATGCTGAAGCTGAAACTCCAATACTTTGACCATCTGATGCAAAGAACTGACTCATTGGAAAAGATCTTGATGCTCGGAAAGATTGAAGGTAGGAGGAGAAGGAGATGACAGAGGATGAGATGGCTGGATGGCATCACTGACTTGATGGACATGAGTTTGAGCAAGCTCTGGTAGTTTGTGATGGACAAGGAAGCCTGGTGTGCTGTAGTTCATGAGATCACAAAGAGTCAGACATGACTGAGCAACTGAACTGAACTGAAAGACATGATGAAAACAGACAAGACAGAAATGTATAAGATATTTGTGATATATGTGATATGTACAACTGCCAAAATAATTCTTATATATCAATACGAAAACAGACAAAATCAAATGGGGAAAAGAACAAAAGCCTTCCACAGAAAGAAAACATGAATCATAAATGAGAATTTGAAAATGTATTCAGCCTTATTAATAAAAGGGAAATGAATAATGTATAAGATATTTGTGATATATGTGATATGTACAACTGCCAAAATAATTCTTATATATCAATACGAAAACAGACAAAATCAAATGGGGAAAAGAACAAAAGCCTTCCACAGAAAGAAAACATGAATCATAAATGAGAATTTGAAAATGTATTCAGCCTTATTAATAAAAGGGAAATGAAATGTAGTATCATTTATGACTTCTAGATTTGCAAAATTTGAAATCAAATCAGTTAGTTTTACATAGAATTTGACTCAGTGGAACATCTTATACGGGGTCAGTGAAAGTGTAAGTGCTACCGAATTGGAATAATATTTGGCATTATAATATACTCTATGATATACATTTCTTACTTCAAATGAATTTTCTAAATAAACTCCTACACCATAGATATACCAAAAATGTTCCAAGCTACACAAATCAGAATCATAACAATTGAAAACAACTCAAATGGCAATCAAAAGTAGAATTGGAAAAAAAAAAAAAGTATTGACATTAATGGGGGGGTGGGGTATGTAAAAGGTACACAGAAGCCAACTCCAAGAGTTACCAGTGGTGAAGCAGTACTTGGTTACAATTCAAAGTTAGATAGAGGTAAACATTGCACAACATTTTGAATGCACTAAATGCCACTGAATTTTCCCCTTGAAAATAGTTTATTTAATGTTTGTGTGAATTTCACCTCAAAAAGAGGTAATTATTAGCAGGGTTAGAAGCGACCTCTGAAGAGCAAAATAATATAAAGTCAACAGAGTAGCATAACATCACGCCACATTCTTTCATAACAGTCTCTGATTTCTTATATTTCTATAAAAATATTATGATGGAATATGTTGAATTCCCCTGGCAAAGAAATAGGAACACAAACACTGATATTTAGATATATGCTGTATCTGGTGTATACTTACCAGAAAGTGAAGCTTGGGGCATATCAACTCAAAATATTAACAGGTGATATTAATACATAAATCAATCACACATTTATTTAACTCATTTTACTCTAAAAAGCTGATTAGAAGTCTTTGCATGTTTGGCCTGTTTTTTAGGTGATATAATCTTTAAATAAAAATCCTAAAAAAAGGAAAATCATAGAAAAATATTAGGATAAGTGAATTTAATGTTTACAAGATTCAAGATTATCATAAAAAACCTAGTGTATTTACATAAATTAACAATAATAACATAATTAACAATTATAACATAATTATATTAACAATAAATAATAGCATCAAAAATAATAAAAACTGAAAGAAATAATTCAACAAAAGAGGTATAAGACTTGATTGTCAAAACAGCATTCTTTGTTGCTTTTTATTTTGTAGTGGAGTATAGCTTGGGCTTACTTTTTATTTTGTATTCGAGTATAGCTTTGGGCTTCCCTGGTGGCTCAGGTGGTAAAGAATCTGCCTGCAATGTGGGAGACCTGGGTTGGATTCCTGGGTTAGGAAGATCCGCTGGAGAAGGGAACTGCTACCCACTCCAGTATTCTGGCCTGGAGAATTCCGTGGACTGCAGTCCATGGGATCACAAAGAATCAGGACCTGACTTAGCCATTTTCACTTTCACTGACTCCATGTTAAATCTGGGCTTGCTGATGTCTCAGATGGCAAAGAATACGCCTGTAATGAGGGAGATCTAGGCTTGATCCCTGGGTTGGGAAGATCCCTTGGGAGAGGGCATGGCAACTCACTCCAGTATTCTTGCCTGGAGAATCCCCATGGACAGAGGACCCTGGTGGGCCACAGTCCATAGGTCACAAAGAGTTGGACATGACTGAGGGACTAAGCACAGGAATATAGCTGATTAACAATGTTTTGATCATTTTAGGTGGACAACAAAAGACTCAGCCATACATATATGTGTATTCATTGTCCCCCAAATTCACCTCCCATCCAAGCTGCCACATAACATTAAACGGAGTTCCCTTTGTTATACAATTAACTCTTGTCGGTCATATGTTTTATATACAGCAGTGTGTACCTGTCCATCCCAAACTCCCTTCTCCCTATTCTTCCTCCCTGGCCCCTAAAGGAAATTATAGGCAGAGCTTTCTCTGATATAAATTGCAGCAATATATTTTTAGACCTGTCTCTCAGAATAATGGAAATAAAAACAAAAATAAACAAATAAGATCTACTTAAATGCAAAAGCTTTGAAACAACAAAGGAAACAATAAACAAAATGAAAGATGCTTCACAGACTGGGAGAAAATATTTGCAAATGATTTGACCAACAATGGATTAGTCTCCAAAATTTATAAACAGCTTATGAAGCACAGCATCATAAAATTATGAGACTTTTAAAAATGTAGAGTGTTAGAGGGCACTGAGTTTCAATATCTTAGGTCCTCTCTCATGAGATGTTCTGATCCTTCAAAGCAGTAGGTTGCCAGATGTATAAAAATGTAAGATGCCTAATTAAATATTATTCTATTAAGCAAAGAATATATTTTTAGTATAATATGACCCAATTATTAATGAAAATATCATTATATTTAAAAATTATTCATTCTTTATCTGAAATTCAAATTGAATTGACCATCCTTAATTTTACCTGGCAACCCTATAGCCAAATCATTTATAATCCATTTTCTGGGGTGTAGAATCTTCACTGCCAACATTCTTGGAGCCAAATTCAACTAAAAGACTGGGGTTACCATATTTCTTATATATTTTCAATCAAATGCCTGTTTTGAGTTGATTTTCCTATAGTCCGTTTTATTCCCTTCAAAGAACAAAGTTCCAGTCTTCTGCTGGGGTAGACAAGACTATCTGGCATTTTACATCTCATCAGTCATCTTCTAAATTTAACATCTATTTTGAGTTCTTTGTTTATAACTACTTTAATTCTACATCCCCACTTCTAGATGTAATTGTTACTGTCAATGCCTAAGAGTTCTCCCATTTGTCATGCCAATTTGTCATGTGCTTCTTCTTGGACTTTTTTTGCAGCCAGTTTAGGATTAAGTTTATGCTATTCTTCTCTGACAGTTGTCACTTATCCACCTATTTTTCTGTTACACAAATCCATCCATTTTGGCAGGGAGCAGAGACAAATATTCAACTTCAAATCCTCTTTAACCAGAAATCAGACTGTCAAGGTTTATTCAGGCCACTATAACAGAATATCATAGATTGTTATGCCATGCTGGTCATGACAATAAAATTTTATTACAGACCAAAAAATCCAAGATCAAGATACTAGCAAACCTGATGTCTTATGAAGTCCTGCTTCTTGACTCATATACAACTGTTGTCTTCTCTGTGTCCTCATATGCTAGAAAAATCAAGGGAGCACTCTTGGATCTCTTTTATAAGTACACTAATATCACTCATGAGAGCTCCCCACTCATTAACCAATCACTTCTCTCCCTAAGTTCAAATAACACCACATTAAAGATTAGGTTCAACAGAAGAATTTGGGGGCACACAAACATTCAGTCTATAGCATCAGATCTAGATGATTAGTCATGATAGATGACAGATAATTTTAAATGAACACTTCTTGAGAATAAAAAGTGAGAGAATAATTACTAACTCATTTTATCAGAGATTATAATTTGATCCAAAAAATCAGAAAAATATTTACAAGAGAATGAATTTTTCTCACATATATTAAGAAACCATATGAAGCAAGTTATTGTGCATTATTTATAACAAATTGCTTTAAAACAACATCTTAAACAAGCTGAATTTATACACAGAATGTAAGGATTTTTTTTTAATATTAGAAAACCTTAATATAATTAAAATCCACCTCTTTGGATAATGGAAATAAAGCCAAAAATAAACAAGTGAGAACCAATTAAACTTAAAGGAAATCATAAACAAGGTGAAAAGACAACCCTCAGAATAGGAGAAAAATTATAGCAAATGAAACAACTGACAAAGAATTAATTCACAAAATATGCAAACTCCTCATGCAACTCAATACCAGAAACAATTCAATCAAAAAGTAGGCAAATGATCTAAAGAGACATTTCTCCAAAACATATAGATGGCAAATAAACACCTGAAAAGATTCTCAACATCACTCATTATTAGAGACAAGCAAATCAAAACTACAATATCACCTCACATCAGTCAGAATTTTTTGTTCAATCGCTCAGTTATGTTTGACTCTTTGTGACCCCATGGACTACAAAATATCAGGCTTGCCCATCCTTCACCATCTCCCAAAGCTTACTCAAACTCATGCCCATTGATTTGGTGATGCTGTCCAGCCATCTTGTCCTTTGTTGTCCCCTTCTCCTCCTACCTTCAATCTTTCCCAGCATGAGAGTCTTTTCCATTGAGTCGGTTCTTCACATCGGGTGGGCAAAGAATTGGAGCTTCAGCTTCAGCATCAGTCCTTCCAATGAATATTCAGGATTGATTTCCTTTAGGATTAACGGGTTTGATCTTGGAGTCCAAGAGACTCTCAAGAGTCTTCTCCAACACCACAGTTCAAAAGCATAAATTCTTTGGTGCTCAGCTTTCTTTGTGGTCCAGCTCTCATATCCATATAAGACTACTGGAAAGCCATAATTTTGACTATATGGACCTTTGTCAGCAAAGTGATGTCTCTGCTTTTTAATATGCTGTCTAGGTTTGTCATAATTTTTCCAAGGAGCAAGCATCTTTAAATTTCCTGGCTGCAGTCACCATCTGCAATGATTTTGGAGCCCAAGAAAGTAAAGCTTCTCACTGTGTCCATTGTTTCCCAAATTATTTGCCATGAAGTGATAGGACTGGTTGCTATGATCTTCATTTTTTGAATGTTGAGTTTTAAACCAGCTTTTTCACACTTCTCTTTCACCTTCATCAAGAGGCTCTTTAGTTTCTCTTCTTTTTCTGCCATAAGAATATGGTCATCAGAATATCTGAGGCTACTGATATTTCTCCTGGTAATCTTGACTCCACCTTGTGCTTCATTAAGCCTGGCATTTCCAATGATGTACTCTGCATATCAGTTAAATAAGCAAAATGACAGCATACATACAGTCTTTACCAATTTGGGATGAGTCTGTTATTTCAAGTCAGGTTATAATTCTTGTTTCCTGTCCTGCATACAAGTTTCTCAGGAGAAACCTGATCATTGGTCAGAATCAGTTCAGTTCAGTTCAGTTCAGTCGTTCAGTCGTGTCTGGCTCTTTGCAACCCCATGAATCGCAGCAGGCCAGGCCTCCCTGTCCATCACCAACTCCTGGAGTTCACTCAGACTCATGTCCATCAAGTCCGTGATGCCATCCAGTCATTTCATCCTCTGTCGTCCCTTCTCCTCTTGCCCCCAATCCATCCCAGCATCAGAGTCTTTTCCAATGAGTCAACTCTTCGCATGATGTGGCCAAAGTACTGGAGTTTCAGCTTCAGTATCATTCCTTCCAAAGAAATCCTGGGGCTGATCTCCTTCAGAATGGATTGGTTGGATCTCCTTGCAGTCCAAGGGACTCTCAAGAGTCTTCTCCAACACCACAGTTCAAAAGCATCAATTCTTCAGCGCTCAGCCTTCTTCACAGTCCAACTCTCACATCCATACATGACCACAGGAAAAACCATAGCCTTGACTAGATGGACCTTAGTTGGCAAAGTAATGTCTCTGCTTTTGAATATGCTATTTTTCCAAATTTGCTGGCATATTGAGTGCAGCACTTTCACAGCATCATCTTTCAGGATTTGAAATAGCTCATCTAGAATTCCATCACCTCCACCTGCTTTGTTTGTAGTGATGCTTTCTAAGCCCCACTTGACTTCACATTCCAGGATTTCTGGCTCTAGGTGAGTGATCACACCATTGTGATTATCTGGGTCGTGAAGATCTTTTTTGTACAGTTCTTCTGTGTATTTTTGCCACCTCTTCTTAATATCTTCTGCTTCTGTTAGGTCGATACCATTTCTGTCCTTTATCGAGCCCATCTTTGCATGAAATATTTCCTTGGTATCTCTAATTTTCTTGAAGAGATCTCTAGTCTTTCCCATGCTATTGTTTTCCTCTATTTCTTTGCATTGGTCGCTGAAGAAGGCTTTCTTATCTCTTCTTGCTATTCTTTGGAATTCTGCTTTGGTCAGAATGGCCATCATCAAAACATCTACAAACAACACGTGCTTGAAAGGGTGTGGAGAAAAGGGAACTCTCTTGTACTCCTGGTGGGAATGTAAATTGATGCAGCCACTAAGGAAGGCAATATGGAGATTTCTTTAAAACCATGAAATAAAACTGCCAGATGACCCAGCATTACCACTTCTAGGCATATACCCTGAGGAAACCAAAGCTGATAAAGACCATGTAGTTATGTATGGGTGTGAGAGTTGGATCATAAAGAAAGCTGAGCACCTAAGATTTGATGCTTATGAACTGTGGTGTTGGAGAAGACTCTTGAAAATCCCTTGGACTGAAAGGAAATCCAACAAGTCAATCCTAAAGGAAATCAGTCCTGAATATTCATCAGTGGAGCTAACACTGAAGCTGAAACTCCAATACTTTGGCCACCTGATGTGAAGAACTGACTCACTGGGAAAGACCCTGATGCTCGAAAAGATTGAAGGCAGAAGGAGAAGGGGGCATAGGCAGGAACAGAAGGGGGCAACAGAGGATGAGATGGTTGGACAGCAACACCAACTTGATAGATTGGAGTTTGAGCAAGCTCTGGGAGCTGGTGACGGACAGAGAAGCCTAGTATGCTGCAGTCCTTTGGATTGCAAAGATTTGTACATGACTGAGAGACTGTATTTAACTGAGCCTCAATGCTCATTGGAGCTATTTACAAGAGCTAGGACATAGAAGCAACCTAGATGTCCATCGATAGATGAATGGATAAAGAAACAACCAGTTTATCCCTTTTTCCACGGGATCTTACAAACCCAGGGATCAAACCGAGGTCTCTTGCAATACAGGCAGATTCTTTACCATCTGAACCAATAGCATTTGACCAACTTGCTTGACCTACTTATAGGAACATGCTAAAATTTGTCATTACTACCATTCACAGTTTAATTCACTTTTACTTGACAAATATGTTTAAGAACTGTAATGGACTACTTGTGTTCTCCCCTAAATTCATCTGTTGAAGGCCTCACCCTGCAGTGTGATGATGTTAGGAGGTAAGGCACTTGAGGGGTAATTACATTCAGATGAGGTCATGAGAGTAGAAGCCCCATGATTGGAAGAAGAGACACCAGAGCTCTCTCTATCATAGTCTTCATAGCCAGAAGACAGTATTCTGAAAGCCAAGAACAGTTTCCCAAGAAGAATCCTACTATGCTGGCACCCTGATGCCACACTTCCCAGCCTCCAGAATTATGAAGAAAAAAAAATTTTGGGGGGGGAAGTCCCATGTAACAGCAATCTGGGGTCCCAGTTGGGAAGAGGTCCTGGGCAGTGCATCCACCACATGAAAGAGATTTTATATTGCAGTTTAGAGGATTCTTGCTTATAATCTCAGGCCACAAAATGATAGTTTGTAAGCAAAAATGCAGCTCTCATGTCAGTTCAATCGCCATCATGTCCTACTCTTTGTGACCCCATGGACTGCAGAATGCCAGGCTTCCCTGTCCATCTCCAATTCCCAGAGCTTACTCAGACTCACATCCATAGAGTCAGTGATGCTATCCAACCATCTCATCATCTGTTGCCCTCTTCTTCTCCTGCCTTCAATCTTTTCCAACATCAGGGTATTTTCTAATGAGTCAGTTCTTCACATCAGGTGGCTAAAGTATTGGAGTTTCAGCATCAACATCAGTCCTTCCAATGAATATTCAGGACTGATTTCCTTTAGGATGGACTGGTTGGATCTCCTTGCAGTCCAAGGGACTCTCAAGAGTTTTCTCCAACACCAACGTTCAAAAGCATCAATTCTTCGGCGTTCAGTATAGTCCAACTTTCACATCCATATATGACTACTGGAAAAACCATAGCTTTGACTAGATGGATCTTTGTTGACAAAGTAATGTCTCTGCTTTTTAAATTGCTGTCTAGGTTGGTTCTAGCTTTTCTTCCAAAGAGCAAGTGTCTTTTAATTTCATGGCTGCAGTCACCATCTGAAATGCTTTTTGAGCCCCCAAAACTAAAATCTGTCACTGTTTCCATTGTTTCCCCAGTAGAATGCAGCTCTGCAGCTCTCATTTTACATTAATTGTTTTACAATGCTCTTTGTTTTACTGTGTGAGTGATGATATTTTCCACACCCTGGAGGACTGGCCAGATCTCCAGAGGCTCAAGAGAATTGTAAGGCTCACTCCCTATCTCATGTATAGTGCCACTCAGCTTACTGGTAACAATTGGTACACTCAGAAATAGGCATGTAGCTAGGGCAGTGTCCGGGCAGGTCAGAGGCAAGGTCAGAGGCCTGTTTAGATTTCTTTTCTCTGAAGCCTGAACAAGACTTCCTCCATTTTAATTTCCCTAACATATGAATATTTACAAACTGATTGAAAACTTCTCATGTATCGGTAAAGGGTTAAAAATAAAACTAAAATTTTGAGGAATGAAGAACATATGGATTTATCTAGCAGATATGAAGACTTGTGATGAAGCTGGAAAAGTATAAAATGTGACAAATTGATGCTGCATTTGAATACCAAAGTAATGTAACTGAAAGCAAAGAATGAGATTCATTTATATGAAGGCACTTAATATATTATAGAGGCATCATTACAAATCCAGGAAGGAAAGATAGTTTATTCAATACCTGGTGCTGGGATATTGGGACAGTAAAATTAAATTCCTCTCTCATAGTATACGTAAATTATTTTCAGATGAACTAAAAGCCTAAATGTGAAAAAGTAACAGTTTTCAGTATTTGATAAAATATTAAGGAAAATCATTATTATTTCAGCATAGAGAAGACTTTCTTAAATAAGATATAAAAAGAAAAAACAAGGATTAAGAGAATTTATGAGATGTGTATAAGAGACAGGCAGTGTGTACCTGTCCATCCCAAACTAGAGACAGCATTAGATTGGTATTTTATTTAAATCTGAAAATGCCAGTTGAAGATGTGAAGAACAGGAACATATATACATATCATGAAGAAGCTGAATATAAATACATATTCTGTATGTTCATGATTGTGTAACAGTACAGTCATTTTGAAAAATAACTTGATCATATTGATCTTAAAAGTAATTTGGTCATATCACATTTACAAGATGCTCAAATTTTCAACCAAGAAATTTCACCTCTAGGCACATATGCATAGAGAAATACATGGCAAGAATCTTCATTAGAACATTGTTTTTAAGAGAGAAAAACTGGAAACTAGTTAAATATTCATCAATTGGATAATAGATAAGTAAGTTGTGGTATTTTCACACAGTAGAATACTATTCAACAGTTGAAATGAATGAACAGAACTGTATGTATCAACAAGGATAACGCTCAGAAAGAACATAGGAGAAGAAACAGGAATCAAGTTAGTGGAAGATGTGGAACTCACCTTCCTCAATGAACACATCAAGAATATTTATGTAGAGCAATTCTCACTGAAAACTAACTAGAGACTGGCAAAAAGACTCCTGTGCAACCAAGGTTATAATTAAGATACACAAATAATTGGTTAGGAAGGGAAGATAATCAATTGTATCAGGACCTATTCCCCTGGGAATAGACCCAGATGAAAAAGGGGATCATATGGGTGAAACTCCTCACAGGGGAGTGAATGGTCCAAGCCACACAGGCTGGTGTCCAACATAGGAATGATAAATCCCTTTGCTTTGTCAGAGGGTTGGTGGAACTAACAAAATGGCTGTGGAAAATCTGCACTCTGCTTATTAGGAGCACAGATTCACTTGTTTTCTTCTAGGGCAAAGCAGAGGGCAGGTTGAAACCATGTTAAGTGGCTGACTGGCATCCTGTGACAGTATACACCCCAGCCTGAGCCAACCAAATGTTCCATCACCAGTCAATCTAAGTGCCCATCAACATATTGTGTATATATATATATATGTGTGTGTGTGTGTGTGTGTGTGTGTGTGTATACACACACAATGGAATGCTAGTCAGTCATAAAAAATGATATCTTGCTATTTGCAATGAGGATAGACCTAGAGAGTATTATGCTTAGTGAAATAAGTCAGACAGCTTAAGACACATGTTACATGTGAAATGTAAAAAAATAAAACAAATATATTACAAAACAGAAACAGACTCACACGTAGACAAACTAGTGGGGGAAAGGAAGTGGGAAGGGGTAAGATAGAGATATGGAATTAAGGGACAAAAAGTTCTACATATAAAATAAACACAAGGATATATTGTATTGCACAGGGTAATATTTCCATTACATTGTAATAACTTTAAATGGAGCAATAGTCTATAAAATATTGAATTTTGGGGATGGCCATGTGCACAGTGTTATATTTAAAATACATAACCAACGAGGATACACTGTAAAAATGAATACATTTAATATATAAAATAAAGATAAATAAAACAACCATTGGCTACAAGTGATCACAATACAATAAGAAAAACAAGTGTATGTGAAAAAAACAGCAATAAACCAGGAAATCTGCTTTAACAGAAGTAGGCTAAAAAATGTTCAGTGACAATAATGAAAAGGGAAAAAAGAGGTGTGGTAAGGTAAAAATGGAGACACTTGACTGATTTGGATGAAGAGTTTGCAAGTTGTGTGTGTGTGTGTGTGTGAACATGGGCAGGGAGGACCTGGCAGAGATGACTAAAAGAGAGCATCCCAAGTATAAAAGGAAGACGTGCAAAAGTACTGAGGAATCAAAACAACTTGGTATGTTGGTGAAATAGTAGGATGTGGACTGTGAGGCAAGGCTCAGCAGGAGAGGGGTTTAAGGAAAGAAGAGATAGAGAGAGGTCTGCTCCATCCAGCAGGCCTGAGTTAAGATTGGGGAATGAAGACAGGAAGTAAGCACTGCAGTGTAGAGTTCTTATCATTAAACCAGTGGAAAGTTCTCCATGGCTTTAATGTAGGCAGACTGATCTCCTTTAAGATTTATTCTTTTTAATTAAAGAAAAATAATCCCTGGAGCAGAATGGAGGAAAATTAAAGTGGTAAAAAGTAGAGTAGAAAGACAAGTTCAGAAACCATTGAGAGAAATGAAAGGGATTTGATCTGAAGCTGTGGTAGCAGGGCTGGGAGAATGGGTAGCAAAAAAAGATGAGAATATTGATATCCTTGTGCCACAGGTGAACAAATGTAAGCTTGTAAAAAGTAGAGTAGAAAGACAAGTTCAGAAACCATTGAGAGAAATGAAAGGGATTTGATCTGAAGCTGTGGTAGCAGGGCTGGGAGAATGGGTAGCAAAAAAAGATGAGAATATTGATATCCTTGTGCCACAGGTGAACAAATATAAGCTCAGAGAAGCTAAGTAATTAGCTCAAAGTCACACAGACATGTAGGAGAAAAATCAAGACTAACTCTAATGCCAAGACCAGTTTCAAAGCTGCATTGCCTTGGATGGGTCAGAATTACCTAGAGGATGTTGTTGTTGTTGTTTTTCAGTCCTTGAGTCATGTACAACTCTTCCTGACCCCATGGACTATAGCTTGCCAAGCTTCCCTGTCCATAATTATCTATCAGAGTTTGCTCAATTAATGTCTGCTGAGTTAGTGATGCTATCTAACCATCTCATCCTCTGCCACCATCTTCTCTTTTTGTCTTCAATCTTTCTCAGCATCACAGTCTTTTCCAATGAGTTGGCTCTTCGCATCAGGTGGCCAAAGTATTGGAGCTTCAGCTTCAGCATCAGTCCTTACAATGAATATTCAAGGTTGATTTCCTTTGAGATTGACTGGTTTGATCTCCTTGCAGTCCAAGAGGCTCTCAAGAGTCTTCTCCAGCACCACAATTCAAAAGCATCATTTCTTCAGCACTCTGTCTTCTTTATGGCCCAGATCTCACATCCATACATGATTACTGGAAAAGACCATAGTTTTGACTATACAGACCTTTGTCAGCAAAAAGATATCTCTGCTTTTTTTTTGTAAATTAATTTATCTATTTTAATTGGAGGCTAATTACTTTACAATATTATAGCAGCTTTTGCCATACATTCACATCAATCAGCCATGAGGGTACATGTGTCCCCCATCCTGGACCCCCCTCCTGTATCCCTCCCCATCCAATCCCTCAGGGTCATCTCAGTGCACCGGCCCTGAGAGACAGAGAGAGATGTCTCTGCTTTTTAAAATGCTGTCTAGGTTTGTCACTGCATTCCTTCCAAGAAGCAGGTGTATTGTAATTTCTTGGCTACAGTCAATGTCTGCAGTGATTTTGGATCCTGAGAAAACAAAGTCTTAAACTACTTCTACTTTTTCCCCTTCTATTTTCTGTGAAATAATGGGACTGGAATGCCATGATCTTAGATTTTTGAATGTTGAGATTTAAGCCATTTTTCTCACTCTCTTCTTTCACCCTCATCAAGACATTCTTTAGTTCCTCTTTACTTTCTGCAATTAGAGTGGCATCATCTGCATATCTGAGGCTGTTGATATTTCTTCCAGCAGTCTTTGTTCCAGCTTGTGATTCATCCAGCTTGGCACAAAAGTTAAATAAGCAAGATGACAATATACAGGTTTGACATACTCCTTTCCTAATTTTGAACCAGTCTGTTGTTCCATGTCCAGTTCTAACTGTTGCTTCTTAACTTGAATATAGATTTCTCAGGAGATAAGTATTCTCATTACTTTAAGAATTTTCTACAGTTTCTTGTGATCCATACAGTCAAAGTTTTTAGCATAGTCAGTGAAGCGGAAGTAGATGTTTTTTTTTTTCTGGAATTCCCTTGCTTTCTCCAGGATCCGACAAATGTTGGCAATTTGATCTCTGGTTCCTCTGCCTTTTCTAAACCCACATTGTATATCTGGAAGTTCTTGGTTCACATACTGTTGAAGCCTAGCTTGAAGGACTTAGAGCATAACCTTACTAGCATGTGAAATGAGTGCAATCATATGGTAGCTTGAACATTATTTTTATATTGCCCTTTTTGGGGATTGGAATGAAAACTGACATTTTCCTCTTCTGTGACCACTGATGATTTTTCCAAATTTGCTGACATATTGAATGCACCACTTTAATAACATCAGCTTTTAGGATTTTAAATAGCTAAACTGGAATCCCATCACCTCCAATTGCTTTGTTCACAGTAATACTTCCTAAGTCCCACTTAACTCAACACTCCAACGTTCCTGGCTCTAAGTGAGTGACCACAGCATTGTGGCTATCCAGATCATTGACACCATTTTTGTACAGTTCTGTGAATTCTTGAAACCTCTTCTTAATCTCTTCTGCTTCTGTCAGGTCCTTACCATTTCTGTTCCTTACTGTGCCCATCCCCATCCTTGCATGAAATGTTCCTTTGATATCTCTATGGCTCATAACTTCACTGAGTTACACAAGCTCCGTGACAGTGCTGTGACCAAGCAGGTGATCTAGAAAATAGAGATCCCTGTATAGCAGTCCTCTTTCTTTTTTTCTAAACTTATTTTTAATTGAAGGAAAATTTCTTCACAATATTGTGTTGGCCTCTGTCATACATCAACATGAGTCAGCCATAGGTATAGATGTATCCCCTTCCTTTTTAAACTTTCTCCCTCCTCCCACCTCTTCTCAACCCTCTAGATTGTTACTGAGTCCCAGTTTGAGTTCCCTGAGTAATACAGCAAATTGCCATTGGTTATCTATTTTATACATGGTAGTGAATATGTTTTCATTTACTCTCTCCATTCATCCTACCCTTTCCTTCCTCCCCTAGCCCATGTCCATAAGTCTGTTCTCTATGTCTGTGTTTCCATTATTATCCTGTAAATAAGTTCATCAGTATTGTCTTTCTAGATTCCATGTATGTGTGTGCTCAGTCACTTAGTACTGTCCTTGTGACCCTATGGATTGTAGCCTGCCAGGCTCCTCTGTCCATGGGATTCTCCTGGCAAGAATACTGAAGCGAGATGCCATTTTCTACTTTAGGGGATCTTCTCAACCCAGGTATTGAATCCAAGACTCCTTCATTGGCAGGTGCATTCTTTACCACTAAGTCATCTGGGAAGACCCTAGATTCCATACATATTTGTTAATATACAACATACATTTTTCTCTTTCTGACTTATTTCACTCTGTATAATAGACTGTAGGTTCATCCACCACAAATGAGTTATTTTTTAATGTCTGAGTGATATTCTGTTACATATATGTACCACAGTCTCTTTATCATTCATCTGATGATGGACATCTAGCTTGCTTCCATGTCCTAGCTGTTGTAAATAATGTTGCAATGAACATTGGAGCACATGTGTCTTTTTCAGTTTTGGTTACCTCAAGGCATATCCCAAGTAGTGGGATTGCTGGGTCATTGGTAGTTCTACTTTCAGTTTTTTGAGAAATCTCCATACTATCTTCCATAGTGGCTGTGTCAATTTACATCCCCAAAGACAATCCAAAAGTGTTCCCTTTTCTCTACACCCTTTCCAGCATTTATTGTTTGTGAATTGTTTGATGATGTCCATTCTGACTGGTGTGAGGTGATATCTCACTGTAGTTTTGATTTGCATTTCCCTAATAATGAGTGATGTTGAGCATTTTTTCATGTGTTTGTTAGCCGTTTGTATATCTACTTTGGAGAAATATCTGTTTAGGTCATTTGCCTACTTTTTGACTGAGTCATTTGTTTTTCTGGTATTGAGTTGTGTGAGCTGCTTGTATATTTTAAAATTAATCTTTTGTTGGTTGTTTCACCTGCTATTATTTTCTCCCATTCTGAGGGCTGTCTTTTTACCTTGTTTGTAGTTTCCTTTGCTGTGCAAAAGCTTTTAAGTATAATTGACCTCACTTGCTTGTTTTTGCTTTTATTTCCATTATTCTAGGAGGTGGGTCATAGAGGATCTTGCTGTGATTTATGTCAGAGTGTTCTGTCTATGTTTTCCTCTAAGAGTTTTGTAGTTTCTGGTCTTAAATTTATGTCTTTAGCCCATTTTTAATTTATCTTTGTGTATGATAGTAGGAAGTGTTCTAATTTCATTCTCTCATAAATAGCTGTCCAGTTTCCCCAGCACCACTTATTGAAGAGACCTTCTTTGCACCATTTTATATTCTTGCCTCCTTTGTCAAAGATAAGGTGCCCATAGGTGTATGGGTTTATCTCTGGACTTTCTTTCTTGCTCCATGGGTTTATATTTCTGTTTTTGTACCAGTGTCATATCCTGATGGCTGTAGCCCTGTAGTATTGTCTGAAGTCAGGAAGCTGATTCCCCTAGCTCCATTCTTCTTTCTCAAGATTGTTTGACTATTCAGGGGTTTTTTGTGTGTGTTTTCATATGAATTGTGAAATTTTTTTTCGACTTCTGTGAAAAAATGCCATTGGTAACTTTATAGGGATTGTACTGAATCTGTAGGTTACATTTGGTAGTATAATCATTTTCATAATATTGATTCTTCCAACCCAAGAGCATGAAATATCTCTCCATCTGTTTATGTCATCTTTGATTTCATCCAGTGTCTTATACTTTTATATATACAGCTCTTTTGTCTCCTTAGGTAGGTTTATTCCTAAGTATTTTATTCTTTTTCTTTTGTGATGGCCAATATGATTGACTCCTTAATTTTTCTTTCTGACTCTTCATTATTAGTACAAACAGATGTGTATGCAAGGAATGCAATTTATTTGTGTATAGTTCTCTTTCTTAATGAATCAAATCACTTAATAAGCCCAAGAGCCATGTTCAAGCACAATATTGTTTCTAAATGGTACCATGTGTCCTGGGTCAGACATTTTACTTTAGCAATTTAGCTTTTATTTGACTAAACTTATAGAAGAATATGTATTACGTTCTCCTTGGAAATGTTACTGTTAATGACTAATAGCTCTGAGTTAACCTTGGTCCCTTGGGGGGTGGGAAGAAAATATTCTAAAGAATTATGAATACATCTTTAATGTTGAACACAGTTGCTAGTCTGAAGAAATTTGTCTAAGCTCCTCCCTCCCTCCCTCCATCTCTCTCTTTTACTTATAGAATAGTGGCAAATACAGTCAGCACTCTGTATACACAAGATTCATATCTTTAGATTCAATCAACTGTGGACCAATTTGTTAGAACCTGAAGTGCAGAACCAGGGAACACAGAGGACGGACTGTAATACTGCCACTTTAGATAAGGGGCTTGAGCATCCAAGGATCTTAGTATCCATAAGAGAGTCCTGGTACTATTGCCCCCAGGCACCAAGGGATGACTTGAAAATCTGTGAAAATTATGAAGGTAGAAAAATGCTAATAGAAAGTTTAATAAAGTCAAAGATTTGGTTAGTACTTGGAATCTTTTAAACTTTTTCATGTATATCAGATTCAATATACTGTTTAACGCATTTATTTTGTAAGAAAATTAAGATGAAGATTGTTGAGTTTTTCTGTCTTTTACCTAGAGTGTGCATATGTGCTAAGTCGTTTCAGTCATGTCTAACTCTTCGTGACCCTATGGACTGCTGCCCATCAGTCTCCTCTGTCCATGGGATTCTCCAGGCAACAATACCGGAGTGAGTTGCCATGCCCTCCTAAAGGGGATCTTCCCAGCCCAGGGATCAAATCTGTGTCTTGTACATCTCCTTCATTGGCAGGTGGGTTCTTTACCAATAGTGCTACCTGGGAAGTCTTTTACCTGAGAAAATTAAACTCAGCTTTCTTGTAGAAATCTTTTACTTAGCTAAAGGAAGCTTTGTCATGAAACTATAAAAAAAAAAAAGAAATAAAACTTTTAAAAAATGAACAGTTTTGAATTGCTTAATTCAAATACTTAATAGTTTATTTTAATCTTGGCAGACTTTAGAGAAAACAATTTTACCAAACACAACTTTGATGGAAGAGGTGAAAAAGGGCAAAATCAAAGTCTGATGAAGATACAGAATAAAAGTGATAAATACTTTAGTTTACAATTGCTTTTGGTAAAGTTCTTTTCTATGGAATAGGCAAATATGTTTTATGAGCATTCTAGACTATATTGTGTATCTTATTTTTAAAGTGCCTTAGTTTCAGTTTCTTTAAACAGTAGAATAAAAATGAAAACTTAGTTCAAAAACTTTGTAAAAACTGACTCGGGTTACAAGTTGATTCATGATATATTTGGCAAAAGTGCCAATTTTCTCATCTAAGAATAAATAATACCCATCTTTATTAGTCAGTGTTCACTACTGAATCAGAAACAATAAAATGTTGCAGGGAGAGTTCTAATTTGAGTCCAAAAGCAGAATGATGGCAGAATTCCTTCTAGCAAGGGGGGGGGGGTGAGATTTTTGTCTATTGAGACCTTTGACTGATTGCATGATGTCCACTTATCCTTAAGAGAACCTTCTGCTTTCCTCAAAGTTCACTGATTTAAATATTAATCTTGAAGGGCTGTCCCAAGATGGTGGA